>QRFJ01005651.1:0-91642 GCA_006176705.1 Cocos nucifera
ATAAGAAGATCTAAAATATAATTTAATCAGATTAAATCAAAGACATGCAAAACTATTCTATAGAACTATTCTATTCTAGAACTAGTCATGCATATCTTCATGTTCTTAGATCCAAATCATTTAATTTTTAATTTTTCTGATTTCAGATCTGATCACATCTCATGTGACATCTGAAATCACTTTATTTTCTAATTAAAATAAAATTAAAATCAGATCTAAACAATTTAGAACCATGGCTCTGATACCAGTTGAAGGGAAATCCTGATTTCCCGGTCCAGGTTCGTCCAGATCTGATTAGATCAAGAGATATATTTCAAAAATTTTCTTCTTGATCTCAATCAGATCTTGATATATTTCAGATCTGATTCTTATTATTTTAATAATAAAATAAAACAAGATAAATTAAATCAAATTTAATTTACCTGATTTGGGTAATCCTATTACCCTGTAGATGATCCTGATTGCAGCGGAAGGTTCTGGATCTTAGCCACGCAAGCGCCTGGCCTCTACCGGTATCCACTCGGGTTGGATCTAGGAGATCCTCTTCTTCTCTATCACACCTCCAAAAATTAGATCTGGATCTGATCTGGAGGATCTTCAAAACTCTTTTGAAGATCTGCAGTCGTCCTTTTACAGCAGCGCAGCCTTCTTGCTTTTGATCGCCTTTCCTTGATCTGAATCGCACCAACCTAAGTCCAAAACTCTTTTGGACGTGGAGAGCAAGGGGAGAAGAGACTATGGCATGGAGAAGGAGGGGAGAGGCAGCCTTGGGGCATGGGGTTTCTCAATTGAATTGTATTCGCTTATAATTAGGGTTGGGCGCAGGGTCTTATTTATAGACCTCTTGTGATCCAACTCCTCTTCCTCTCAACCAATCACAACCCTTTGTGAAATCAGATCTAAATCTGATTGGTTGGAATAGAGACCCCTGGATTCCTCCTTAAAGGGTGCCTAAGACCAGTCAAACTGGATTCTTAGTAGAACTCTGATTGGAATCCAAAAGGGAGGTGGAGTCCTTGTCCAACAAGGACTCCTAGGCGCCTCCTACTTGGGCTCACGCCACCCTTGGCGTGCGCCCTTCTCCTTGCCAGGTTCTGGCAGGGGGACAGGCCCCCACCAGCTCTCCAATAGGTGCATGACATGTGGTCAAAAGTCAAAGGGTCAATGGTCAACGTTTGACCAGTCAAAGGTAGACTTTTGACCAAAGTCAAAGAACAAGAAATGGCAGGTGACCAAAAATGGTAGGTAATGTCTTACAAATAAGACAACCTATTCTGACTTGGACAACCTCCAGTCAGACCATATGAAGGCCTCTGATTGAGCACAAACTCCTTTGGCTCAGTCAGGACAACTTATTTATGATAGCAAAAGAAGAACGTTAGGTTCAATCGAGTGCTAGCACGATTTCCTTGAACCTAATTGAATCTCATTCAGATCAATTGAACTAGATTAGTTCAATTGATGATCACCAGATTCAAACCCTTGTTTGTGTGACCCAGTTAGGTTCAGTTCTGTATGGTAATGGGATATGTCATGATCTCTATCATAGACATCATCGAAACTCCTTTCGATGGATCAGAAACTCTTCTGATTCGAACAGCTAGAATGATCGATCATCTAAATCATTCTAATTGCTCCCAAAATCCATCAGTGACACCTAGCAGTATATGGTGGCAACCCATCAGAGCTGAATGCGAACCTCTTGGTGCAGCTACCTGTGTGATTAAGTTCTTCTATCTTGAGCCCCGATCAGATTAGGGTTAAGGTGAACTCGTCAAACCCTAGTCTCTGTCATATGATGTAATCATTCGATTCGAGTCCAATGTGAAAATCTAAATAGAAACTCTTTCTATTATTTCACTCTACCATGGCCATGGATTTCTGGACTTGATTCTCATGATCATCATAGGGCTACTCCTCTACCACCGAGGTAGATAGATTCCATCTTGATGCAATCCAGTTCCTACAATGAACATGCTATAGCCAACATACACCTCAGGGTTCCATATGGCTAGGAGACCGAGTAATGGTGTAGTCAAACTATAACACCCTCAAGGTGAACTGCCGATGCATCTCAGGTCAAAGAACCAGACACACTACTGCAGCATCGAGTCAGTCATTGACGAGAAGGTAGACTTCCTAATGACTACTCGAGGTGGTCACGCTCAGTGCCCTCGTTCTCTAACGAGTACCTGTACTTTCGCTCCGGTGTCTCCACACCGTAGACTCAAGACTCATCTACTAAAGAGAAGCGATCGTACACCAACCTTCCGGATCAATCACCATCCTCGTGATGATCCTATGGTCGGGAGCTGTTTATGAGTTAATAATGATTATTCATGTCTTAAATTTTCAACTCTTGAAAATATGAATTATCATTACCATTAACTCAAAGGATGTATCATAGACACTAAATACACAGGTGTGATAGAAAATAACCCATTTCATTAATTATAGTCAAAATTATAATTTTGCCCCTAGAAGTGTATTACAAGTGTCAGCCAATTCTGGCTTCTAGGGCACATATATCTAACATCACCTTCCCTTGCACCATTATGATGTTCCATGCCCACATTTAATTCTAGATTTTTTATGTACATTATTTCATACCTAAAGAAGCTCTTCCATGCCCCATCTTATGGATAATTTGAATCAAATCTAAATTAGTCAATTTGGTTAAGTGGTTAGGATTAGTTTCCTTCTTGGTGAAGGAAAAAATCATATTTTTTTGATGTAGGTTCGTTCAGATGTAATTGGATCAAGAGGGATATTTCAAAAATTATCCTCTATGATCCTAATCAGATCTAAGATTCTTCATATTTGATCTTATTGATCTGATAAAAGAAAATTAAATTAAATTAAATCTAATTTAATTATATCTTTGTTATGAGTAATCCTATTACCCTATGATGATCCCGATGTTTGCCTGAGGTTCTAGATGTAGCCACGCAAGTGCCTGACCTCTACTGGTATCCACTTGGATAGGATCTAGAGATCTTCTATTTCTCAATCTATTCTCCAAAAATTAGATCTAGATCTAATCTTGACAATCTTCAAAATGGCTCTTGAAGGTCTTCAAAATTGCTTTTGAAGATCAGCCTTTGTCTCTTACAGCAGTGCTACCTTCTTCCTTTCCTATCGCCTTTCACTTGCTTGGATCACACCTAACTCATGCCCAAATCCTCTTGGGCATGGAGAGGAGAGAGAGAACTAGAGGGTGGCATGGAGAAGAAGGGAGAGGGGCTATGTGGCATGGGATAAGGTAGAAGCTCTTTCAATCTAGGCATAGATAGGGTTTTTATAGACCCCTATGCCATGTAATGCTAAATCATCCCGACCAATCATGACCCTTTGTGCAATCAAATCAAAATCTGATCGGTGATATGACATCATCTGATCTAATCAAATTAGAGTCTCTCAAAAATCTCCTTAGATAGCGCCAAGACTGGGTCAAACAAGACTCTTTGGCGCCATCAAGTTTGATTCCCTGAAGCAACTGGAGTCCCATCTATATAGGACTCCAATCCTTATCCACATGGGGTGCATGCTTCCCTAGGCATGTGCCCTTTGTCTCTCTACCTTTTAGCAAGGGGACAAGGGTCAAAGTTTTCTCCTATGGGTGCATGACACATAGGCTGATGTCTAAGTGTCAAAGGTCAACATTTGACCAAGTCTAAAGATAAGATTTAGCAGGTAATGAAAAATGGCAGGTGTTGTCTCAAATTTATCTCATAAATTAAGACAACCCTTTTTTGACTTAGACAAGCTTTAGTCAGACCATGTAAAGGTTCCTGAGTGAGTTCAAACACATTTGGCTCTGTCGACACAAGCTTTAATGACTGTTAAAGAAGAACATTAGGCTCAATCGTGTGCTAGCATGATTTCCTTGAACCAAATTGAATCCTATTCAAATCAATTGAACTGGGTTTAGTCCAATTGATGATATCCAGATCCAAACCCTTATTTGTGAGATCCAGTTAGGTTCAGTTCCACATGGTAATAGGATATGTCATGATCGACATCATCGAAACACCTTCCAATGAGTCAAAATTTTTTTGATTCAGACAAGTAATATGATCGATCATCCAAATCATTCTATTTGCTCCCAAAATCCACCAGTGACACCTAGCAGCATATGGTGGCAATCCATCAGAACTAAAAATGAACCTCTCGGTGCAGTTATCTATGTGATTAAGTTCCTCTATCTTGAGCCCCGATCGGATTAGGGTTAAGATGATCTCGTCAAACCCTAATATCCATCATATGAATTAATCATTCGATTCAAGTCTAATATAAAAATCCTAATAGAAATTCTTTCTATTATTTCACTCTACCATGGCCATGGGCTTATGGACTTGATTCTCATGATCATCATAGGGTTGCTCCTCATCTACCAAGGTAGATAGATCTTCTATTGGTGCAATCCAATTCCTACAATGAATATGCTATAGCCAACATTCACCTCAGGATTCCGAATGGCTAGGAGACTGAGTTATGGTGTAGTCAAACTATAACACCCTCAAGGTGAACTGTCGATGCACCTCAGGTCAAAGAACAAGACACACTATTGCAGCTTCGAGCAGTCATCGATGAGAAGGTAGAGTTCATGATCACTGCTTGAGGTGGTCACGCTCAGTGCCCTCATTCTCTAATGAGTACCTGTACTCTCGCTTCAGTATCTCTATACCATAGAGTCAAGACTCATCTATCCTAAAGAAGCGATCATACACCAACCTTCTAAATCAATCACCATCTTCATGATGATCCTACGGTCAGAAGCATTTTATGAGTTAATAATAAAAATTCATGTCTTAAATTCTCAACTCTTGAAAATATGAACTATCTTTACTATTAACTCAAGGGATGTATCACAGACACTTTAAAATACATACTATGATAGAAAATAATCTATTTTATTACTATAATCAAAATTATAATTTTATCCTTAGAAGTGTATTATAAGTGTCAACCAATCTAGCTTCTAAGGCACACATATCGAACAAACTCTCACTTGACCTAAAGCCAATTGGATACGAATCTAAGTTCCATCTTCTCAAGGTGGGCTTTGATCTTCTGCTAGCCCAACGGCTTTATGAGTGGGTCTACCATATTGTATGTGGAGTCGACTCTCTTGACCTCGACGTAACCTTTCTCGAGGTAATCGTGGATGAGGTGGTATCGCCGCTCGATATACTTAGATTTCTGATGAGACCTCGACTCTATAGCAAGGGCTATGGCGCCATTATTGTCACAGAATGGAGGAATCACATCCGATGGCATCACTCTGATCTCTGCGATGAATTTTTGTACCAAAATGCCTTCTTCGCAGCTTCTGACGCAGCGATGTACTCTGCTTTCATGGTCGAATCTACTATCATTGTTTGTTTGGAACTCTTTCAATTAATAGCACCACCATTATAGACAAACAGACTTTCAGATGTCAACTTTCGATCATCTATATTGGACATAAAATCTGAGTCTGTATACCCCTGGACTTGGAGTTCTGAAGGAAAAATCTGATTTTTCGGACCAGGTTCGTTCAGATATGATCAGATCAAGGGATATATTTCAAAAAAAAATTTCTTTGATTTAGATCAGATCTAAGATATTTTAGATCTGATTATTACTATTTTAAAAATTAAAATAAAATTAGATAAATTAAATTAGATTTAATTTACCTTGAAGTGGATAATCCTATTACCCGTTGATGATCCTATAAGCAGCGGAAGGTTCTAGATCAAGCCACGCAAGTGCCTAGCCTCTATCAGTATTCACTTGGGCTGGATCTAGAGATCCTCTTCTTCTCTATCACGTCTCCAAAAATTAGATCTGGATCTGATCTGGAGGATATTCAAAACTCTTTTCGAAGATCAATAGTTGTCCTATGCAGCAGTGCAGCCTTCTAGCTTTCAATCATCTTTCTTTGATCTGGATCACACCAACCAAGAATCCAAACACTTTGGACGTGGAGAGGAGAGGAAGAAGATGGGTTTGGCATGGAGGAAGAGGGGAGAGGCAGCCTTGGGGCGTGGGATTTCAATTCTCCAATCATAGAATCATTCAATCTGAGTTGGGCGCAGGGTCTTATTTATAGACTGTCTGTGATCCAACTTCTCTTTTTCCCAACCAATCACAACTCTTTGTGAAATCAGATCTAAATTTGATTGGTGGGAATAGAGTCCCCTGGATTCCTCCTTAGAGGGCACCTAAGACCAGTCAAAGTTGGTTCTTAGGAGAACTCTAATCGAAATCCAAAAAGGAGATGGAGTCCCTGTCCAACAGGGACTCCTGGGCACCTCAAGCTTGGGCACACGCCAAGGGTGGCGTGCGCCCTCTTCCTTGCTAGGTTCTGGCAGGGGGATAGGCCCCCACCAGCTCTCCAATAGGTGCATGACATGTGGATAGAAGTCAAAGTGTCAATGGTCAACATTTGACCAGTCAAAGGTAGACTTTTGACCAAAGTCAAAGAACAAGAAATGGCAGGTGACCAAAAATGGCAGGTAATGTCTTACAAAATAAGACAACCTTTTCTGACTTGGACAACCTCCAGTCAGACCATATGAAGGCCTCTGATTGAGCACAAACTCCTTTGGCTCAGTCAGGACAACTTATTTATGATAGTAAAAGAAGAACGTTAGGTTCAATCGAGTGCTAGCACGATTTTCTTGAACCTAATTGAATCTCATTCAGATCAATTGAACTAGATCAGTTCAATTGATGATCACCAGATTCAAACCCTTATTTGTGTGACCCAGTTAGGTTCAGTTCTGTATGGTAATGGGATATGTCATGATCTCTATCATCGACATCATCGAAACTCCTTTCGATGGATCAGAACTCTTCTGATTCGAACAGCTAGAATGATCGATCATCTAAATCATTCTAATTGCTCCCAAAATCCACCAGTGACACCTAGCAGTATATGGTGGCAACCCATCAGAGCTGAATGCGAACCTCTTGGTGCAGCTACCTGTGTGATTAAGTTCTTCTATCTTGAGCCCCGATCAGATTAGGGTTAAGGTGAACTCGTCAAACCCTAGTCTCTGTCATATGATGTAATCATTCGATTCAAGTCCAATGTGAAAATCTAAATAGAAACTCTTTCTATTATTTCACTCTACCATGGCCATGGACTTCTGGACTTGATTCTCATGATCATCATAGGGCTGCTCCTCTACCACCGAGGTAGATAGATTCCATCTTGATGCAATCCAGTTCCTACAATGAACATGCTATAGCCAACATACACCTCAGGGTTCCATATGGCTAGGAGACCGAGTAATGGTGTAGTCAAACTATAACACCCTCAAGGTGAACTACCGATGCACCTCAGGTCAAAGAACCAGACACACTACTGCAGCATCGAGTCAGTCATTGACGAGAAGGTAGACTTCCTAATGACTACTCGAGGTGGTCACGCTCAGTGCCCTCGTTCTCTAACGAGTACCTGTACTCTCGCTCTGGTGTCTCCACACCGTAGACTCAAGACTCATCTACTAAAGAGAAGCGATTGTACACCAACCTTCCGGATCAATCACCATCCTCGTGATGATCCTATGGTCGGGAGCATTTTATGAGTTAATAATGATTATTCATGTCTTAAATTTTCAACTCTTGAAAATATGAATTATCATTACCATTAACTCAAAGGATGTATCACAGACACTAAATACACATATGTGATAGAAAATAACCCATTTTATTGATTATAGTCAAAATTATAATTTTGCCCCTAGAAGTGTATTACAAGTGTCAGCCAATTCTGGCTTCTAGGGCACATATATCTAACAATCTCCCACTTGTCCTAAAGCCAATTGGCTACAAGTCTAAGTCCCATCTTCTCAAGGTGGGCTTCGATCTTCTGCTGGCCCAACGGCTTTGTAAGTGGGTCTGCCACATTATCTGTGGAGTTGACTCTCTTGACCTCGACGTAACCCTTCTCGAGGTAATCGCGGATGAGGTGGTATCGCCGCTCAATGTGCTTGGATTTTCTGGTGAGACCTCGGCTCCTTAGCAAGGGCTATGGCGCCATTGTTGTCGCAGTATAGAGGAATGGCATCTGATGGCATTACTCCAATTTCTGCAGCAAACTTCTTGTACCAGAATGCTTCCTTCGCAGCCTCTGATGCAGCGATATATTCTGCTTCCATGGTGGAATCTGCTATCACCATTTGCTTGGAACTCTTCCAGCTGACAGCACCACCATTGCACACAAACAGACTTCCAGATGTCGACTTTCGATCATCTATATCGGACATGAAATCCGAGTCTGTGTATCCCTGGACTTGGAGTTCTCCATTACCAAAGACCAACATCATATCCTTAGTTCTTCTCAAGTACTTAAGGATACATTTCACAGAAGTCCAGTGTTCTTCACCTGGATTTGACTGATATCTGCTTGTGACACTCACAGCATGGGCTATATCAGGTCGTGTACATAGCATGGCATACATGAGGCTCCCTATTGCAGAAGCATAAGGGATCTTGCTCATGCGTTCTATTTCCTCAGGTGTGCTAGGGCACATCTTCTTGGAAAGATGAATACCATGGTCTGAAGGGTATTAATCCCCTCTTAGAGTTTTCCATACTAAACCTCTTTAGTACTTTCCTCTATGTACATCTTCTGTGAAAGTCCTAGCATCCTATTCGGTCTATCCCTATAGACCTTAATTCCTAGAATAAAGGATGCTTCACCTAGGTCTTTCATGGAGAATTCCTTGGACAACCATAATTTGACTGTTGTCATCATGGGAATATCATTCCCAATAAGGAGGATGTCATCCACGTACAATACGAGGAAGACAACAGCGCTCCCACTGACCTTTTTGAAAACACATGGTTCCTCTTCATTTTTGATGAAACCAAACTTTTTGATCACATCATTGAAATGAGTGTTCCAGCTCCGAGATGCTTGCTTAAGTCCATATATGGACCTTTGCAGCTTGCAAACCTTGTGATCAGTATCACTGGATGTGAAACCTAGCGGCTGTTCCATATAGATATCTTCCTCAAGATATCCATTTAAGAATGCCATTTTCACGTCCATTTGCCATATTTCATAATCGAAATAGGCTGCAACGGCAAGCAATGTGCGGATGGATTTTAGCATAGCCACTGGAAAAAAGGTATCCTGATAGTCAATGCCTTCGCGTTGACTATAACCTTTTGCCACTAGTCTAGCCTTGAATGTCTCCACATTCCCATCTGCACCAATCTTTCTCTTGAAGATCCATTTACACCCAATAGGTACTATACCTTCTGGTGGATCTACCAAGGTCCAGACTTGGTTTGAGTGCATCGAGTCAATTTCTGACTGCATTGCCTCTAGCCATTTCTCGGAGTCGATATCTGATATCGCCTCGTTGTAGGTTTTGGGATCATCACCATGAGCACCATTACCTACGAGGAACATTTCCTCTACTTCCTCTGAAATAATACCTAAGTATCTTTCAGGGGGACGAAAAACTCTTTCCGATCTACGAGGTGGAGGAGGTAGTGTTCTTATTGGCTCAACCTGATTTGGTTCCAATTGGTCCTTAGCTCGTTGTACTTGTGAGACTTTCTCATCAAGCTTAATCTGCTTTCCAATGCCACTATCTTGAATAAACTATTTTTCAAGAAAGATGGCATGTCGACTCACAATCACATTGTGGTCTTCTGGAATGTAGAAATAGTATCCTAATGACTCTTTAGGATATCCTATGAATCGAGCTCTGAAGGACCTAAACTCTAACTTGTCCGCTTGTTGTCTTTTGACATGAGCCGGACAACCCCAAATTCTGAGATGACTCAGACTTGGTTTCTTACCATGCCATATCTCATACGGTGTGGTAGGAACGGTTTTAGAGGAAATCCTATTCAGTAGATAAATTGAAGTTAACAATGAATGTCCCCAAAGAAAATCAGGGAGGTCTGTGAAGCTCATCATGGATCGAACCATATCCAATAGAGGTCCGATTTCTCCGTTCTGAAACCCCGTTGAGTTGAGGTGTTCCTGGTGGAGTCCATTGAGAGACTATGCCATTTTCCTTAAGATAGTCTAGGAATTCCCGGCTAAGGTATTCACCTCCTCGATCTGATCGAAGAACCTTAATGGGTTTTTCCAGTTTGTTTTTCTACTTCATGTCTGAATTCTTTGAACTTTTCAAAAGCTTCAGACTTGTGTCTCATAAGATACACATACCCATACCTAGATAGATCATCGGTAAAGGTAATGAAGTAGACAAAATTGCCTCTAGCCGGCACATCAAATGGGCCGCACACATCAGTATGTACTAGGGCAAGGAGATCTGTGGCCCTCTCCCCATGTCCAACAAAAGGGAGTTTAGGTCATTTTGCCTTGGAAGACAAGATTCACAAGTTGGATATGACTCAAAAGTCAATGGACTCAATAGCCCATTTTTCTCCAATTTGTTGATCCTATCTTCTGCTATATGACCTAATCTCAGGTGCCATAGATATCTATCGTTTGGACTATCCCTAGGTCGTTTGGCATTCACGTTTTGCTCGATAGTTAGAATAGGTACATCAATATGTAGCTGATAAAGACCATTAATAAGGAAACCATTTGCAATTTTATTTCTTTCATAAAGAATGTTACAATGGTCCTTAAAGAAGGTAATCACATAGCCTTCTTGTGCTAAGCATGAAACAGAAATCAAATTCCTGCTAGCTGCAGGCACATAATAACAGTCTTTCAAAACTAAGTCTAAACCAGATGGTAATCGAAGAGGGTATGTTCCCACGGCTACTGCAGCAACTCTTGCTCCATTACCGACGCGTAGGATCATGTCTCCATCCCTCAGCCTCCTGCTATCCTCAAGACCCTGCATGGAAGTGCACAGATGAGCACTAGAACCAGAGTCAAGCACCCAACTGGATGCAGAAGAAAATCATAAGGTTAGACTCAATAACGAGCATACCTCCAGAAGGACCTTCCTTCTTGTTCTTCAGGGTGGCCAGGTAAGTAGGGCAGTTCCGCTTCCAATGGCCATCGCTGTTGCAATGGAAACACTTTCCTTTGACATCGGCCTTTTTTCTTCGGCTCTGCCTTCTTCTTCTTTGTTCCTTCCACCTTCTGCTTTTTCACAGACTTCTTTTTCTTTCCATAAGACTTTCTTTTGGAAGAAGTCCGTTCCATAGCAAGAACTGAGCCTTTAGAACCTTTCATAGAAAGCTCAGCGGTAACCAGCATATTCATTAATTCGGCCAAGGAATTTTGAAGTTTATGCATGTGGTAATTCATGATGAATTGCCCATATGCATCAGTCAAGGATTGCAGAATAATATCGTTCTGCAGGTCCAAGTCTAACTTCACACCGAGCTTCTCAAGCTCTTCCATGTCCTTGATCATTGTCAGACAGTGATCTTGGACTGACTGCCCATCACGCATCTTAGCCTTAAAAAGTCATTTCGTGACTTGATATTTGGCTGCGCGACTCTGTTCACCAAACATCTCCTGCAGGTGAGCCAACATTTGGCGAGCAGTCCCGATATCTTCATGTTGGCGCTGGAGCTCATCAGACATCGAGCCCAACATGTAATATCTGGCCTTATTATCTTCGTCTATCCATTTTTTCAGAGACGCTCTCTGTTCAATAGATGGACGGGCACTGGTAAGGTGGGAGGGTCCTGGTCCAAAACATGGGTTAACTTCTCGAAATCCAAAATAATTTTGTAGTTCCTGAGCCAATCTTTATAATTGGGTCTAGTCAGTCTATGTGTGTCCAGGATACGTGCTAATGGGTTGGACGCAGACATTTTCCTGTAGAGAGTCAAAGATTCTAGTTAGATACTGTAATTATGACTTGACCAATTTATTTAGAGTTTTTATTTTTAAACAAATTAGCTTCCCACTATTTTCTCGGATCCCTACACTCCCTCTGTAGAGATGCGAAAATCTCCATGATTAATGATTTCTAGTGGGTGGTGCGGTCTCACCAACTGACTCATCACCTCACCTAACAGTTATTGGTGATGGGTTAGCCAATGAGTGAACAACTCTTGTTCAATGATTCTCTAATCATGGTGCACCCAAACTTGGTCTCTAATTCATGAATCTCACCATATCCACTCCTTAGAAGTCAGACCCACCATATTGAGCCCAACTCATCCTCCAGCCCATAGCATCCAATGCCTAATAGACATGGTTGCATCTTTTCGGTGCAACTGAGCCACTGTATCCAGCCGAGAACAATCAACCCCGGGAAGGGCCCGCACATCTACAATGGTGGAAGACCTCAGACTTAATCTTTTCTTAGGGAGAATTGATTCAGGTCTCATTAAACTAGACTTGTCATAGTCATAACAATTATGACTAACCTAGTGGCATGGGTTAGCTCGGATTATTGACCACCTCAGATCAGAACTGTGTCAACAGATATGGCCAGGTAAGTGAGATCGGTGGAAGGAATATGCCATTAACTCGTACAAGAATGCATTCAGGTCGAGTAGCTTCCAATTAAAAATCAGTCGATCGTATGTGCCAAACTTACCTTAGACACCAAATTGTTGAGTCAGAACCAATTGGGTTAGCCTACAATCCAGACTCTAACCTCTGAGCCTAATTAGGTCTTGCTTGATCGTGACTCGATCTTGACCCAGACTTAATCCTATTAGGCTGGTCAATTTAAGCATTGTTGATCCCATCTAACCAACTCTTGATTCGGTTTGATCAACCGCTTAGACCTAATTGAGCTACCCAAGCCCGAACCCAGTATTATGAATATGTCTTAGATCTAAAATTCTCAATTTTAGACCTAATTAATATTCCATAATCTTAATTTTTAATTAAGTAGGGTTCATAAACAAAATATGCACAATAAATCCTAGGGTTTCAGGATCTAGGGTTTTGCAGAAAGTAAGTTTTGGATTTCTGATTAAGGACGAATGCGCAGCACCCCTACACATCATAAGAACACCCCATCGAATGGGAAGAGAGGGCCTTTAAATCCTTCTTCATTCTTATGACCGGACGGCCAAGAGGAATGCCTTAATCAGGAACGTGCAATACTACAAAATAGTTTTAGATCTATATCATATATCTCATATACAAATTAGATCTAATCATGGCATATTTTGCATACATCTCATGTATCAAATCATGCATATTTTTAGATCTAAATTATCTCATAATAATCTAAAAAATTAGATTTAAATTGATCTAATCAAAATAAATTCTAATCTAGACAATTATGTAGAACTATTCTACAACTAGTCTAGACATGCATCAATCATATCTCATATGATATTTAAAATTAAATAATTTTTATTTACTATTTTTTAGATGTTATTATAACCATTATAATATCAAAAAATAGTAAATAAATAGATCTAAAATATGATTTAATCAAATTAAATTAAAAATATGCAAGACTATTCTATAGAACTATTCTATTTTAGAACTAGTCATGCATATTTTCTAATCTTAGATCCAAATCATTTAATTTTAATTTTTTCTAATTTCAGATCTGATCACATCTCATGTGACATCTGAAATCACTTATTTTCTAATTAAAATAAATTTAAAATTAGATCTAAACACTTTTAGAACCTTGGCTCTGATACCAGTTGAAGGGAAAACCTGATTTTCCGGACCAGGTTCGTTCAGATCTGATCAGATCAAGAGATATATTTCAAAAAATTTTTTCTTTGATCTAGATCAGATCTAAGATATTTTAGATCTAATTATTATTATTTTAGAAATTAAAATAAAATTAGATAAATAAAATCAGATTTAATTTACCTTGAAGTGGGTAATCCTATTATCCGTTGA
This sequence comes from Cocos nucifera, assembly GCA_006176705.1. Taxonomy (NCBI): domain Eukaryota; kingdom Viridiplantae; phylum Streptophyta; class Magnoliopsida; order Arecales; family Arecaceae; genus Cocos; species Cocos nucifera. The sequence goes on from QRFJ01005651.1 coordinate 13,775, forward strand.
TGATCCTGTAAGAAATGGAAGGTTCTGGATCAAGCCACGCAAGTGCCTAGCCTCTACTAGTATCTGCTAAGGCTAGATCGAGAGATCCTCTTTCTTTCTATCATATCTCCAAAAATTAGATCTGAATCTGATCTGGAGGATCTTCAAAACTCTTTTTGAAGATCAGCAGTTGTCCTATGCAGCAGTGCAGCCTTCTAGCTTTTAGTCACCTTTCTTTGATCTGGATCACACCAACCAAGAATCCAAACACTTTGGATGTGGAGAGGAGAGAGAGAAGGTGGGTTCAGCATGGAGGAAGAGGGGAGAGGCAGCCTTAGGGCATGAGATTTTAATTCTCCAATCATACAATCATTCAATCTGAGTTGGGCGCAGGGTCTTATTTATAGACTGTTTGTGATCCAACTTCTCTTTTTTCCAACCAATCATAACTCTTTGTGAAATCAGATCAAAATTTGATTGGTGGAAATAGAGTCCCTTGGATTCCTCCTTAGAGGGTGCCTAAGACCAGTCAAAGTTGGTTCTTAGGAGAACTCTAATCAAATCCAAAAAGGAGATGGAGTCCCTCTCCAACAGAGACTCCTAGGCGCCACCAGCTTGGGCACACGCCAGGGGTGGCGTGCGCCCTCATCCTTGCTAGGTTTTGGTAGGAGAATAGGGCCCCACCAGCTCTCCAATAGGTGCATGACACATGGACAGAAGTTAAAGTATCAATGGTCAACATTTGACCATTCAAAGGTAGACTTTTGACTAAAGTCAAAGAATGAGAAATGGTAGGTGACCAAAAATGGCAGATAATGTCTTACAAAATAAGACAACCTTTTCTAACTTGGACAACCTCTAGTCAGACCATATGAAGGCCTCTGATTGAGCACAAACTCCTTTGGCTCAGTCAGGACAACTTATTTATGATAGTAAAAGAAGAACGTTAGGTTCAATCGAGTGCTAGCACGATTTCCTTGAACCTAATTGAATCTCATTCAGATCAATTGAACTAGATCAGTTCAATTGATGATCACCAGATTCAAACCCTTGTTTGTGTGACCCAGTTAGGTTCAGTTCTGTATGGTAATGGGATATGTCATGATCTCTATCATCGACATCATCGAAACTCCTTTCGATGGATCAGAACTCTTCTGATTCGAACAGCTAGAATGATCGATCATCTAAATCATTCTAATTGCTCCCAAAATCCACCAGTGACACCTAGCAGTATATGGTGGCAACCCATCAGAGCTGAATGCGAACCTCTTGGTGCAGCTACCTGTGTGATTAAGTTCTTCTATCTTGAGCCCCGATCAGATTAGGGTTAAGGTAAACTCGTCAAACCCTAGTCTCTGTCATATGATGTAATCATTCGATTTCAAGTCCAATGTGAAAATCTAAATAGAAACTCTTTCTATTATTTCACTCTGCCATGGCCATGGACTTTTGGACTTGATTCTCATGATCATCATAGGGCTGCTCCTCTACCACCGAGGTAGATAGATTCCATCTTGATGCTATCCAGTTCCTACAATGAACATGCTATAGCCAACATACACCTCGAGGTTCCATATGGCTAGGAGATCAAGTAATGGTGTAGTCAAACTATAACACCCTCAAGGTGAACTGTCGATGCACCTCAGGTCAAAGAACCAGACACACCACTACAGCATCGAGTCAGTCATCGATGAGAAGGTAGACTTCCTAATGACTACTCGAGGTGGTCACGCTCAGTGCCCTCATTCTCTAACGAGTATCTGTACTCTCATTCCGGTGTCTCCACACCATAGACTCAAGACTCATCTACTAAAGAAATGCTATTGTACACCAACCTTCTAGATCAATCAGCATCCTCGTGATGATCCTATGGTCGGGAGCATTTTATTAGTTAATAATGATTATTCATGTCTTAAATTTTCAACTCTTGAAAATATGAATTATCATTACCATTAACTCAAAGGATGTATTAGAAATACTAAATACATATATGTGACAGAAAATAACCCATTTTATTGATTATAGTCAAAATTATAATTTTGCCCCTAGAAGTGTATTACAAGTGTCAGCCAATTTTGACTTCTAGGGCACATATGTCTAACAAGTTCTCCATTACCAAAAACCATCAACATATCCTTAGTTCTTCTCAAGTACTTAAGGATATATTTCATAGAAGTCCAGTATTCTTCACCTAGATTCGACTGATATCTGCTCGTGACACTCACAGCATGGGCTATATTAGCTCATGTACATAACATGACATACATGAGGTTCCCTATTGCTAAAGCATAAGGGATCTTGCTCATGTGTTCAATCTCCTCTGGTGTATTGGGATACATTTTCTTGGAGAGATGAATGCCATGTCTGAAGGGTACCAATCCCCTCTTGGAGTTTTTCATACTAAACCTCTTTAGCACTTCCTCTATGTACATCTTCTATGAAAAACCTAGCATCCTATTCAGTCTATCTCTATAAATCTTGATTCCTAGAATGAAGGATGCTTCTCCTAGGTCTTTCATGGAGAATTCTTTAGATAACTATATTTTAACTATGTTCAACATGGGAATATCATTCCTAATAAGGAGGATATCATCCACATACAGTACGAGGAAGACAATAGCACTCCCACTGATCTTTTTAAAAATACATGGTTTCTCCTCATTTTTGATGAAACCAAATAATTTGATCATATCATTAAAATGAGTATTCTAGCTCCGAGATGCTTGCTTGAGTCCATATATGGATCTTTGTAGCTTACATACTTTGTGATCAATATCACTGGATGTGAAACTTAGCGGCTGTTCTATGTAGATATCTTCTTTAAGGTATCCATTTAAGAACGTCATTTTTACGTCCACTTGCCATATTTCATAATCGAAATAAGCTACAATAGCAAGCAATGTGTAGATGGATTTTAGCATAGCTACTGATGAAAAGGTATCCTGATAGTCAATGCCTTAACGCTGACTATACCCTTTTGCCACTAATCTAGCATTGAATGTCTCCACATTCCCATCTACACCAATCTTTCTCTTGTAGATCCATTTACACCCAATAAGTACTATACCTTCTGGTGGATCTAACAAAGGTCCAGACTTCGTTTGAGTGCATCGAGTCAATTTTTGACTTCATTGCCTCTAACCATTTCTTGGAGTCGATATCTAATATTGCCTCGTCATAGGTTTCTAGATCATCACCATGAACCCCATTACCTATGAGGAATATTTTCTCTACTTTCTCTGAAATAATACCTAAGTACCTCTCAAGGGGATGGAAAATCCTTTCCGATCTACGAGGTGGAGGTGGTAGTGATTATATTGGCTCAACCTAATTTGGTTCCATGGGATCCTTAGCTCGTTGCTCTTGTGAGACTTTCTCCTCAAACTTGATCTGCTTTTCAATGCCGCTATATTGAATAAACTATATTTCAAAAAAAATGGTATGCCGACTCACAATCATATTGTGTTATTTTGAAATTTAGAAATAATATCCTAATGATTCTTTAGGATATCCTATAAATCGAGCTCTAAAGGATCTATAGTCTAACTTATCCGCTTGTTGTCTTTTGACATGAGCCGGATAACCCAAATTCTGAGATGACTCAGACTTGGTTTCTTACCATGCCATATCTCATACGGTGTGGTAGGAATGATTTTATAGGAAATCCTATTTAGTAAATATATATAGCAGTTAACAGACTATGTTCCTAAAAAAAATCAGGAAGATCTATGAAGCTCATCATGGATCGGACCATATCTAATAGGATCCAGTTCCTCCATTCTGAAACTCCATTGAGTTGAGGTGTTCTAGGTGGAGTCCATTAAGAGACTATGCCATTTTGCTTGAGATAGTCTAGAAATTTCTGACTATGGTATTCACCTCCTCGATCTAATCGAAAAATCTTAATGGGTTTTTCAGTTTGCTTTTCGACTTCATGTCTAAGTTTCTTAAACTTTTCAAAGACTTCAGACTTGCGTCTCATAAGATACACATACTCATACCAAGATAAATCATCGATAAAGATTATCAAGTAATCAAAGTTGCCTCTAGCCGGCACATCAAATGGGATGCACACATCAGTATGTACTAAGGCTAGTAGATCTATGGCCCTTCTCCATGTCCTACAAAAGCGAGCTTAGTCATTTTGCCATGATGATATGATTCATAAATTCGATATGACTCGAAAGTCAATGGACTCAATAGTCTGATTTTTTTCAATTTGTTAACCCTATCTTCTGTTATATGACCTAGCCTTAGGTGCCATAGATACCTATCATTTGGACTATCCCTAGGACATTTTGATCTTATGGCATTCAAATTTTGCTCGATTTTAAAGATAGATATATCAATATGTAACTGGTAGAGACCATTAATGAGGAAACCACTTACAATTTTATTTCTTTCATAAAGAATATTACAATGGTCCTTAAGAAAATTAATTACATAGCCTTCTTGTGCTAAACATGAAATAAAAATCAAATTCCTGCTTGCAACAGGTACATAATAATAATTTCTAAGTACTAAATCTAAACCAGATGGTAGTCAAAGAGGATAGGTTCCCACAGCCGCAGTAGCAACCCTTGCTCCATTTTCGACACGTAGGATTATCTCACCATCCCTCAGTCTCCTGCTATTCTCAAAACCCTGCATGAAAGTGCATAAATGAGCACTAGAACCAGAGTCAAGCATCCAACTGGATGCAGAAGAAATTGTAAGGTTAGATTCAATAATGAGCATACCTCCACAAGAACCTGTCTCCTTCTTATTCTTCAGGGTGGCCAAGTATGTAGGACAGTTCTGCATCCAGTGGCCGTCAATATTACAATGGAAATACTTTTCTTTGTCAGCGACCTCCTTCTTCAGCTCTACCTTCCTTTTCTTTTCACTTTCCACCTTCTGCCTTTTCACAGACTTCTTCTTTTCAAAAGACTTTCTCTTAAAAGAAGTCCATTTCATAGCAAGTACTAAGTCTTTAGAACCTTTGATAGAAAGCTCAGTAGTAACCAGCATATTCATAAGCTTGGTCAGAGTATTCTGAAGTTCATGCATATGGTAGTTCATGATGAACTATCCATATGCATCAGTCAAGGATTGCAGAATTATATCATTCTGTAGATCCTAATCTAACTTCACTTCGAGCTTCTCAAGCTCTTCCAAGTCCTTGATCATCATCAGACAATGATCTTGGACTGAGTGTCTATCATGCATTTTAGTCTTAAATAGTTATTTAGTGACCTAATATTTGGCTGCGTGACTTTGTTTACCAAACAACTCTTGCAGGTGAGCCAACATTTGACGGACAGTCTTGATATCTTCATGTTAGCACTGAAGCTCATCAGACATCGAGTCCAATATGTAGTATCTGATCTTATTATCTTCATCCATCCATTTATCAAGAGATGCTCTCTATTCAGTAGATGGATGAGCTGGTAAGGTGGGAGGATCCTGGTCCAATACATGAGTCAACTTCTCAGAACCTAAAATGATTTTGAAGTTCCAGAGCCAAACCTTGTAATTGGATCTGATCAGTCTATGGGTGTCCAAGATATAGGCTAGTGGGTTGGATGCAGACATTTTTCTTTTTCCTGTGAGAGTCAAAGTTTCTATTTAGATTTTTGTAATTAAGACTTAACCAATTTATTTAAAAATTTAATTTTTAAATAAATTAGCTTCCACTATTTTCTTGGATCCCTACACTCTCTCTGTAGAGATGTGAAAATCTTTATAATTACTGATTTCTAGAGGATCGTGCAGTCCCACCAACTGAATCATCACCTCACCTAACAATTATTGGTGATGGGTTAGCCAATGAGTGAACAACTCTTGTCTAATGATTCTCTAATCTTGATGCACCCAAGCTTGATCTCTAATTCATGAATCTCACCATGCCCAGAATATTGATCCATTTCTTAGTTAAGTCAAACCCATCATTTGCATAGATTGGATTTTTAATTGGGTCTCTCACTGTATCCAAAATATTGAGCCCAATCCATCCTCCAGCTCATGGCATCCAATGCCTAATAGACATGGTTGCATCTTTTCGGTGCAATTGAACCACTGTGACCAGCCAAGATCAATCAATCCCGAATAGGGCCCATATATCTATAATGGTGGAAGATCTTAGACTTAATCTTTTCTTAGGAAGATTTGATTTAGGTCTCTTTAAACTTGACTTGACATAGCTATAACCATTATGACTAACCTAGTGGCATGGGTTAGCTTGGATTATTAGCCACCTTAGATCAGGACTGAGTCGACAGATATGGCCAGATAATTGAGACCAATGGAAGAAATATGTCATTAACTCGATAAGAATGCATTTGAGTCGAGTAGCTTCTAATTAAAAATCAGTCAGTCGTATCTACCAAACTTACCTTAAACACCAAATTATTGAGCCAGAATCAATCGGATTAGCCTATAATCCAGACTCTAACCACTAAGCCTAATTAGATCTTAACTTGATCGATCACTCATGTGACTCGACCTTAACCCAGACTTAATCTTATTAGGCTGATCAATTTAAGCACTCTTGATCTCATCTAACTGACTCTTGATTTGGTTTGATCAACCGCTAGACCTAATTGAGCTATCCAAGCTTGAACCCAATTTTATGAATATGTCTTAGATCTAAAAATTTTTAACTTTAAACCTAATATATTTTATAATCTTAATTCTTAATTAAGTTTAGGATTCATAAAATATGTAAATAAAATTCTAGGATTTCAGGATCTAGGATTTTGCAGAAAATAAGTTTTTTGATTTCTGATTAAGGATGAACATGCAACATTCCTACACATCATAAGAACACCCCATCGAATGGAAGGAGAGAGCCTTTAAACCCTACTTCGTTCTTATAATCGGATGCTTCAGGAGAACATCTTAATCAGAAATATGATAAATCTACAAAACTAGTTAGATCTACATCATATATCACATATAAAAATTGATCTAACTAAAAACATGTTTTACATACATCTCATGTATCATATCATGCATATTTTTAGATCTAAATTATCTCATAAATATCTAAAAAATAATATTTAAAATTAATCACATCAAACTAAAATTTATTCTAGATAATTTTGTATAACTATTCTATAACTAGTCTAAACATCCATCTATCATATCTCATATGAACAAATTAAATAAATTTATTTTATATTTTTTAGATATAATAATAATATTTATAATATCAAAAAATAATAAATAAATAGATCTAAAAATTATAATTAATTAAATTAAAATTATGATCATGTTAGACTACACATAGAATAATTCTATTTCTAGTCTAGTCATGCATCTCATACATCTTTAGATCTAGATTATTTAATTTTTAATTTTCCAATTTTAGATCTAATCATATCTCATGTGATATATAAAATTATCTAATTATTAAATTAAAAATTAAAATAAAATTAGATCTAATAAATTTTGGAATCTGGCTCTGATACTAGTTGAAGGAAAAAATCCTATTTTCTCAGTATAGGTTCATTCAGATCTGATTGAATCAAGAGGAATATTTCAAAAAAATTTTACTATGATCCTAATCAGATCTGAGACTCTTCGAATCTAATCTTATTAATCTAATAAAAAATAAAATAAAATCTAATTTAATTATATCTTTATTATGGGTAATCCTATTACCCTGTGATGATCCCGATGTTTACTTGAGATTCTGGATGTGGCCATGCAAGCGCCTAGCCTCTACCGGTATCCACTCGAGTAGGATCTGGAGATCTTCTCCTTCTCAATCTATCCTTCAAAAATTAGATCTAGATCTAATCTTGAAGGTCTTCAAAATGGCTTTTGAAGATCAGCCATTGTCTCTTGCAGTAGTGTTGCCTTCCTCCTTTCCTATCGCCTTTCACTTGCTTGGATCGCACCTAACTTGTGCCCAAATCCTCTTGAGCATGGAGAAGAGAGAAAACTAGAGGGTGGCATGAAGAAGGAGGGAGAGAGGCTATATGGCATGGGCTAAGGCAAAAACTCTTTTAATCTAGGTGCAGACAGAATTTTTATAAACCCTGCTGTGCCATGCAGGGCCACATCATCCCAGCCAATCACGATCCTTTGTGCAATTAGATCTAAATCTTATTAGTAGGATGACATCATCTGATCAAATTAGATTAGAGTTCCTAAAAAACCTCCTTAGATAGAACCAAGATTAGGTCAAACAAGACTCTTTGGCGCCATCAAGTTTGATTCCCTGAAGCAACTAGAGTCCCATCTGTATGGGGCTCCAATCCTTATCCACATGCAGTGCACGCCTCCCTAGGCATGCACCCTTTGTCTCTCTATCTTTTAGTAGGGGCACCAGGGTTAAAGTTCTCTCCTATGGGTGCATGACACATGGGCAGATGTCTAACTATCAAAGGTCAATATTTGATAAAAGTCCAAAGATAAGATTTAGCAGGTGACGAAAAATGGTAGGTGTTGTCTCAAATTTATCTCATAAATTAAGACAATCCTTTTCTAACTTGGACAAGCTCCAGTCAGACCAAGTAAAGATTTTTGAGTGAGCCCAAATATATTTGGCTCAGTCGAGACAAGCTTTAATGACTGTTAAAGGAGAACATTAGGCTCAATCGTGTGCTAGCATGATTTTCTTGAACCGAATGGAATCTTATTCAAATCAATTGAACTAGATTTAGTTCAATTGATGATATCCAGATCCAAACCCTTATTTGTGTGTCCCAATTAGGTTCAGTTCTACATGGTAATGGGATATGGTGTGATCAACATCATCAAAACATTTTTCGATGGATCAGAACTTTTTTGATTCAAACAACTAGTATGATCGATCATGCAAATCATTCTAGTTGCTCCCAAAATCTACCAGTGATACCTAGCAGCATATGGTGGCAACCCATCAGAACTAAAAATGAACCTCTCAATGCAGTTACCTATGTGATTAAGTTCCTCTATCTTGAGCTTAGATCGAATTAGGGTTAAGGTGATCTCATCAAACCATAATATCCGTCATATGAATTAATCATTTGATTCAAGTCCAATATGAAAACCCTAATACAAACTCTTTCTATTATTTCACTCTACCATGGCCATGGGCTTATGGACTTGATTCTCATGATCATCATAGGGCTACTCCTCATCTACCAAGGTAGATAGATCTCCTATTCGTGCAATCTAATTCCTACTATGAACATGCTATAGCCAGCATACACCTTAGGGTTTCGAATAGCTAGGAGATCGAGTTATGGTGTAGTCAAACTATAACACCCTCAAGGTGAACTATCAATGCACCTCAGATCAAAGATCCAGACACACTACTATAGCTTTAAGCCAGTCATCAATGAGAAGATAGACTTTCTGATCACTGCTCGAGGTGGTCACACTCAATGCCCTCATTTTCTAATGAGTACCTATACTCTCACTCTGATGTCTCTACACCATAGACTCAAGACTCATCAATTCTAAAGAAGTGATCGTACACTAACCTTCTGGATCAATCACCATCCTTATAATGATCCTACGGTCGGAAGCATTTTATGAGTTAATAATGAAAATTCATGTCTTAAATTTTCAACTCTTGAAAACATGAACTATCTTTACCATTAACTCAAGGGATGTATCATAAACACTTTTAAATACACACTGCAATAGAAAATAATCTATTTTATTATTTATAGTCAAAATTATAATTTTGCTCTTAGAAGTATATTACAAGTGTCAGTCAATCTGACTTTTAGGGCATACATATCTAACACTTGGAAGAGTTCCATGATCTCAAAACTTCTCCTCCACTCTTTACGCCATAACACCCCATGCATACCAGATTTTCCACATCCTTTTTAGCTTTCTTTTGTGTGTGGTTTTCAAGGATCTCATACAAAAAAAATAGGGGAGGGGCATCCAAGAGTTTGACGCCCCATAAATTCTAAGTTTGACTAGGTCATTTGACCTAGTCTTCCCCATTTTTGTGGTGCCTCTTATGAGATAAGTGTTGGCATAAAAAATCCCTATTATTCCATGGTAAAATTAGAGAAGTGAGATAGGACGGTGTGGGTAGTTTGGGGTGCCAACATCCTTGGAGAAAAATATTTCATTTAGATATGAAAAGTTCATGTCTTGATAAGGACAAAGGTAAGAGAGAATGTCTTCTCTTATAGTTTTCTTTCAAGGTTTATTTTCTCATTATTTCTTTATGATTTATATATGATAAAAATCTAAGAGAGAGAGGAAGAGGGCATGGAGATCTGTGCTCCAAGGTGTTGGGGCATGGTAATCATCTTTGGATATGATCTGATCATATCCTGATGAGAGAAGAAGAAGAGAAGAAGGTCTTCTCTTAGGTTTCCTTTGAGAACCTTTCTTCTCCATGTTTTTATAAGATTTTTCTATGAGAAAAATCAAAGAGTGTAAGATCTGAAAACATGAAAAAAATCTAGGGAAGAAGGTCTCCTCTTGTCCTAGCATAGAGATGTTTTCAGGATATCAAACCTCTTGTCCTAGCATAGAGATCTTTTCAGGACATCAATCGTTGATGTCCTGAAAGAGAAGATCTATCTTCTCTTAGAGTTTTTCTCAATATTTTTATTTCTGATTTTTTTAGAGATCCAATGATTAGACTTCTCCCTTATTTCTCCTCTTATTCTTTATCTCTTGGAGTATCCAAGAGATTCCAAGAATAATTTTTAGATTGACCATCAGGAGGGATCTATGAGAAGCTAGCACTTCGAGCGAATCTTCATTCGACAAATCTTTGATTTTATTGCAGTCTCATATAGACTTTCTGTAGAGGCCAGACATGTGTGCAGCTCCAAAGATAATAATGAAAATCAATCATGGAGTTCTCAACCCACGCGTAGGTAAGAGATCTGATCTCTTCTTGACCTAGATGCAATATAGGGTTTAGACCTACAACTATTCTATATCTAGGGTATTGATTTGATCAATACCAAAAATATTTATTTTTAGTTTTAAGAATGCATTATGACATGTTATAGATCCTAGACATAGGATTTAATAATTAGATTACATACTTTAGTAAATTAAATAGTTTAATTTACATCTTTCATTATGTTTTATTTTTAAAATATTTTGAAATTCAAGTATGAAATCCTGCATTTTTTCCAACACTCTACCATTCAAAAGCAGCTGCATGATGCCAAGCTTGCTTATGAGACTTACCGATTGGGTTGGAGTAGGAGAATATCTTCACTGGAGTAGAAGATTCACACCATAAACAGCAAGGTGGATCAGCTCTAGAAATAGTTTGATGACAGCTACCAGTAAAGTACAAGCAGGGAGTCAAAGGAGATTGCCTCTTTGAAGTGGATCGTCAGCGAGCTCTCAAAGTCGGTTGGGATAGTAAAGGCTGAAGTTTAATGATTGAAGCTCTAGCTAACTTGTGAGCAGCAAGCTGTTAAGGATGCAGAGGCTGAGTCAGAAGTTCTAAGGAAGAGGTTGCATGCGTCAGAGGAAAACTACCATCAGGTCGATAGGATATTCTGCAATAATATGATGAGATGGAGGGAGCTCGAAGAAGAGATCATCCATTTGTAGGAATCCCTAGTGACAGCCAGCAGCCCAAAGTCCGAGGGATCCGACCCTCTTAGAACCTTGGCCTTCTTCTCCTTTCTTCTTTTTTTTTTTAATGTAACTGGTCTTATAGACCTTTACCTTCACCTTTACTTTGTATTGATATTTTGCTTTCAATGAAGTAATACCTTCTCTCATTGTCTCTCATCCTGTGTGAGTTTAATGCTTGTCAATGGCTTCATTTTCTTTGCTTCATTTTTGTTGGGATGGTTGCTGGAGATGCCTAATTAGAGATCTTCTCCTACATCAGGATGAGGTTCTTCTTTTGCTCTTGATGCAATCGTAGGGGGATACATGCAAGGGCCATCAATTGGGCCTCTCCCCACTCCTTGTCTTAGGTCAATGGGGGTCCTTGCTTATGTTAGGATGAAGTTCTCCTCCTATTCCTAACAAGACTGTAGGGACACACAAAGACCATTGAAAGGGCCTCTCTCCTATTCCATCTTAGGTTAACGGGGCTTTCACTTTGCTTATATTAGGATAAGGTTCTCCTCCTGGTTCTAATAGGGTTATAGGGGCACACAAGGGCTATTCAAAGGGCCTCTCCCCTCTTCCCATCTTGGGTTAATGGGCCCTTCGCTTTACTCATGTTAGGATGAGATTTTTCTCCTATTCCTAACAGGACTGTAGGGGCACTAAGGGCCATTGGTAGGGCCTCTCTCCTCTTTCCATCTTAGATTAATGGGGCCTTCTCTTTGCTAATGTTACGATGAAGTTCTCCTTCTATTCCTAACAGGACTGTAGGGACACATAAGGGCCATTGGTAGGGCCTCTTTCCTCCTCTCGTCTTAGATTAACGAGGTCTTCATTTGTGTCAAAATGAGGTTCTCCTCCTATTCTTGACATAGTTGTTTTTGTCTAATGGCAAAGTTTGGAAGGTTGTTTCCTATCATCATATATTCATACCGGGAATGGAGATATTAAAGATGAAAGCTCTATTCAAAGTAAAGTTATCAATAATACATTCATAATTTTTTTGAATTCCATGGTTGGGGTAGATTGGCTCCTTCAAGCTCTTTCAAGTAATATGTCCCAGGCTAGATAACCTCCTTGACTTCGTAGGGTCCTTTCCAATTTGGGGTTAGCTTTCCTTGGTTCTGAGGCTGTGAAATAGCTGCTCATCGAAGCACCAAGTCCCCCACTCTGAATACTTTGCCTCTGACTCTGGAGTTGTATTTCTAGGCCACCTTCCATCTATAAGCAGCCATCCAAACTTAAGCTTCTTTCCATATTTCTTCCAGCAAGTCAAGGTTAGCCCTGAGGTCCTACAAGCTGCGTGGTTCGATAAAAGCCATAACCTGCACCGATGGGAGTTTGAGCTCGATTGGGATGACCACCTCTATTCTGAAGGTCAAGATGAATGGCATTTCTCTAGTCGGCGGTCTTTGGATAGTTCGGTATGCCCAGAGTACATGACAAAGTTCATCTATTCAAGTTTCCTTTGCCCTTTTGAGTCTAGCTTTGATGCCCTGCAGCAGGGTCCTGTTAGTTACCTTGGCTTCATCATTTTTTTGAGGATGAGCTACTGAGGTAAAATTATAGGAGATATTTAAGTTTTTAGAGAACTCAGCAAATTTTGCTTCAGCAAACTGTCACCCATTGTCTATTATAAAGGTTCAAGGTAGGCCAAATCTATAGACAACTAACTTTCAGACAAAGTCCTGCACTTTAGCTTCAGTAATCTTTGCCAAGGGTTCGACTTCGATCCATTTGGTGAAGTAATCTATTGCCACCAATAAGAACTTTCATTGTCCGTATGCCAACAGGAAGGGCCCGAGTATATCCATCCTCCATTGAGCAAATGGCCAAGGGGCGCTCAAGGGGACAAGCTCGGAGGTCGGTTGTCTCTGAATATTTGTATTTTTCTGACAATGGTCACACCTTTTAACATACTTGATAGAATCATGGTACATGGTTGGCCAATAATTGTTAGATATATGTGCCCTAGAAGCCAGAATTGGCTGACACTTGTAATACACTTCGAGGGGCAAAATTATAATTTTGACTATTATCAATAAAATAGATTATTTTCTATCACATATGTGTATTTAGTGTCTGTGATACATCCTTTGAGTTAATGATAATGATAATTCATATTTTCAAGAGTTGAAAATTTAAGACATGAATAATCATTATTAACTCATAAAAATGCTCCCGACCAAAGGATCATCATGAGGATGGTGATTGATCCAAAAGGTTGGTGTACAATCGCTTCTCTTTAGTAGATGAGTCTTGAGTCTATAGTATGGATACATCAGAGTGAGAGTATAGATACTTGTTAGAGAATGAGGGCACTGAGCGTGACCACCTCGAGTAGTCATTAGGAAGTCTACCTTCTCATCAATGACTAACTCGATGTTGCAGTGGTGTGTCTGGTTCTTTGATATGAGGTGCATCGGTAGTTTACCTTGAGGGTGTTATAGTTTGATTATACCACAACTCGATCTCCTAGCCATACAGAACCCTGAGGTGTATGTTAGCTATAGCATGTTCATTGTAGGAACTGGATTGCATCAAGATGGAATCTATCTACCTCGGTGGTAGAGGAGCAGCCCTATGATGATTATGAGAATCAAGTCCAGAAGCCCATGGCCATGGCAGAGTGAAATAATAGAAAGAGTTTCTATTTAGGTTTTCACATCGGACTTGAATCGAATGATTACATTATATGATAGAAACTAGGGTTTGACGAGTTCACCTTAACCCTAATCTGATCGGAGCACAAGATAGAAGAACTTAATCACACAAGTAGCTGCACCAAGAGGTTCGCATTCAGCTCTGATACCAGTTGAAGAAAAATCCTGATTTTCTAGATCAGGTTCATTCAGATCTGATCAGATCAAGAGATATATTTCAAATGGTGGGTTCGACTTAACTAAGGAGTGGATCAATATTTCGGATATGGTGAGATTCATGAATTAGAGATCAAGTTTGGGTGTGCTATGATTAGAGAATCATTGAACAAGAGTTGTTCACTCATTGGCTAACCCATCACCAATAATCGTTAGATAAGGTGATGAGTTAGTTGGTGAGACTGCACCATCCACTAGAAATCATTAATCATGGTATTTTTGCATCTCTACAGAGGGAGTGTAGGGATCCAAGAAAATAGTGTAAGCTAATTTATTTAAAAATAAAATCCCTAAATAAATTGGTTAAGTCATAATTATAGTATCTAACTAGAATCTTTGACTCTCTACAGAAAAATGTCTACGTCCAACCCATTAGCATGTATCCTAGGCACACATAGACTGACCGAATTCAATTATAAAGATTGGCTCAGAAACTACAAAATTATTTTGCATTCCAAGAAGTTAATTCATGTATTGGACCAGGACCCTCCCACCTTACCAGCCCGTCCATCCACTGAATAGAGAGCATCTCTGAAAAAATGGATAGACGAAGATAATAAGATTAGATATTACATGTTGGGCTCGATGTCTGATGAGCTCCAGTGCCAACATGAAGATATCAGGACTGCTCGCCAAATGTTGGCTCACCTGCAAGAGATGTTTGGTGAACAGAGTCGCGCAGCCAAGTATCAAGTCACGAAATGACTTTTTAAGGCTAAGATGCGTGATGGGCAGTCAGTCCAAGATCACTGTCTAATGATGATCAAGGACTTAGAAGAGCTTGAGAACCTTGGTGTGAAGTTAGACTTGGATCTGCGGAACGATGTTATTCTACAATCCTTGGCTGATGCATATGGGCAATTCATCATGAATTACCACATGCATAAACTTTAAAATTCCTTGATCGAATTAATGAACATGCTGGTCACCACTGAGCTTTCTATGAAAGGTTCTAAAGGCTCAATTCTTGCTATGGAACGGACTTCTTCCAAAAGAAAGTCTTCTTTTAAGAAAAAGAAGTCTGCAAAAAAGTAAAGATGGAAAGAGAAAAGAAGAAGAAGGCAGAGCTAAAGATGAAAGCCGCCACCGAAAGAAAATATTTCTATTGCAATAGCAATGGCTACTGAAAGCAAAACTGCCCTACTTACCTGGCCACCCTGAAGAAGAAGAAGGAAGGTCCTTCTGGAGGTATGCTCATTATTGAGTCTAACCTTACGATTTCTTCTGCATCCAGTTGGATGCTTGACTCTAGTTCTAGTGCTCATCTGTGCACTTCCATGTAGGGTCTTGAGGATAGCAGGAGGCTGAGGGATGGAGACATGATCCTACGCATCGATAATGAAGCAAGAGTTGCTGCAGTGGCGGTGGGAACATATCCTCTTCGATTACCATCTGGTTTAGACTTAGTTTTGAAAGACTATTGTTATGTGCCTGCAGCTAGCAGGAATTTAATTTTTGTTTCTTGCTTAGCACTAGAAGGCTATTTGATTACCATCTTTAAGGACCATTATAGCATTCTTTATGAAAGAAATAAAATTACAAATTATTTTCTTATTAATGGTCTATATCAGCTACATATTGATGTACCTCTTCTAACTATCGAGCAAAATGTGAATACCAAACGACCTAGGGATAGTCCGAACGATAGATATCTATGGCACCTGAGATTAGGTCATATAGCAGAAGATAGGATCAACAAATTGGAGAAAAATGGGCTATTGAGTCCTTTGACTTTCGAGTCATATTCGACTTGTGAATCTTGTCTTCAAGGCAAAATGACTAAACTCCCTTTTGTAGGACATGGAGAAAGGGCCACAGATCTCCTTGCCCTAATACATACTGATGTGTGCGGCCCATCTAATGTGCCGGCTAGAGGCAATTTTGTCTACTTCATTACCTATACCGATGATCTATCTAAGTATGAGTATGTGTATCTTATGAGATACAAATCTAAAGCTTTTGAAAAGTTCAAAGAATTCAAACATGAAGTAGAAAAACAAATTGGAAAATCCATTAAGGTTCTTCGAACAGATCGAGGAGGTGAATACCTTAGCCGACAATTCCTAGACTATCTCAAGAAACATGGCATAGTCTCTCAATGGACTCCACTAGGAACACCTCAACTCAATAGGATTTCAGAACGGAGAAATCGGACCCTATAGGATATGGTCTGATCCATGATAAGCTTCACAGACCTTCCTGATTTTCTTTGGGGACACTCATTGTTAACTTCAATTTATCTACTGAATAGGGTTTCCTCTAAAATCATTCCTATCACACCGTATGAGATATGGCATGGTAAGAAACCAAGTCTGAGTCATCTTAGAATTTGGGGTTGTCCGGCTCGTGTCAAAAGACAACAAGCAGACAAGTTAGAGTGTAGGTCCTCCAGAGCTCGATTCATAGGATATCCTAAAGAGTTATTAGGATACTATTTCTACATTTCAGAAGATCATAATGTGATTGTGAGTTGACATGCCATCTTTCTTGAAAAATAGTTTATTCAAGATAGCGGCATTAGAAAGCAGATTAAGCTTGATGAGAAAGTCTCACAAGCACAACGAACTAAGGACCAATTGGAACCAAATCAGGTGAGCCAATAAGAACACTACCTCCTCCACATCATAGATTAGAAAGAATTTTCCGTCCCCCTGAAAGATACTTGGGTATTATTTCAAAGGAAGTAGAGAAAATGTTCCTCGTAGGTAATGGTGCTCATGGTGATGATCCCAAAACCTACAATGAGGCGATATCAGATATCGACTTCGAAAAATGGCTAGAGGCAATGCAGTCAGAAATTAACTCGATGCACTCAAACCAAGTCTGGACCTTGGTAAATCCACCAGAAGGTATAGTATCTATTGGGTGTAAATGGATCTTTAAGAGAAAGATTGGTGCAGATAGGAATGTGGAGACATTCAAGGCTAGACTAGTGGCAAAAGTTTATAGTTAATGCGAAGGCATTGACTATCATGAAACCTTTTTCCCAATGGCTATGCTAAAATTCATCCGCACATTGCTTGCCATTGCAGCCTATTTTGACTATGAAATATGACAAATGGTCGTGAAAACGATATTCTTAAATGAATATCTTGAGGAAGATATCTATATGGAACAGCCGCTAGGTTTCACATCCAGTGATGCTGATCACAAGGTTTGCAAGCTGCAAAGATCCGTATATGGACTTAAGCAAGCATCTCAGAGCTGGAACACTCGTTTCAATGATGTGATCAAAATATTTGGTTTCATCAAAAATAAAGAAGAACCGTGTATCTTCAAAAAGATCAGTGGGAGCACTGTTGTCTTTCTCGTATTGTATGTGGATGACATCCTCCTTATTGGGAATGATATTCCCATGATGATGATGGTCAAAATATGGTTATCCAAGGAATTCTCCATGAAAGACCAAGGTGAAGCATCCTTTATTCTAGGAATTAAGGTCCATAGGGATGGATCGAATAGGATGCTAGGACTTTCATAGAAGATGTACATAGAGGATGTACTAAAGAGATTTAGTATGGAAAACTCTAAGAGAAGACCAATAGCCTTCAGACATGGTATTCATTTTTCCAAGAAGATGTGCCCTAGCACACCTGAGGAAATAGAATGCATGAGCAAGATCCCTTATGCTTCTACAATAGGAAGGCTCATGTATGCCATGCTATGTACACGACCCGATATAGCCCATGCTGTGAGTGTTACAAGCAGATATCAGTCAAATCTAGGTGAAGAACACTGGACTTCTGTGAAATATATCCTTAAGTACTTAAGAAGAACTAAAGATATGATGTTGGTCTTTGGTAATGGAGAACTCCAAGTCTCCAAGTCCAGGGATACACAGACTCGGATTTCATGTCCGATGTAGATGATCGAAAATCAACATCTGGGAGTTTGTTTCTATGCAATGGTGGTGCTATCAGCTGGAAGAGTTCCAAGCAAACCGTGATAGCAGATTCCACCATGAAAGCAGAATATATCACTACATCAGAGGCTGCGAAGGAAGCATTCTAGTTCAAGAAGTTTGCTACAGAAATTGAAGTAATGCTATCAGATGCCATTCCTCTATACTGCGACAACAATGGCACCATAGCCCGTGCTAAGGAGCCGAGGTCTCACCAAAAATCCAAGCACATTGAGAGGCAATACCACCTCATCCGTGATTATCTCGAGAAGGGTTATGTCGAGGTTAAGAGAGTCAATTTCACAAACAATGCGGCAGACCCACTTACAAAATCGTTGGGATAACAAAAAATCGAAGCCCACCTTGAGAAGATGGGACTTAGACTTGTAGCCAATTGGATTTAGGACAAGTGGGAGATTGTTAGATATATGTGCCTTAGAAGCCAGAATTGGCTGACACTTGTAATATACTTCTAGGGGCAAAATTATAATTTTGACTATTATCAATAAAATAGATTATTTTCTATCACATATGTGTATTTAGTGTCTGTGATACATCTTTTGAGTTAATGTTAATGATAATTCATATTTTCAAAAGTTGAAAATTTAAGACATGAATAATCATTATTAACTAATAAAAATGCTCCCGATCATAAGATCATCACGAGGATCGTGACTGATTTAGAAGATTGGTGTACAATCGCTTCTCTTTAGTAGATGAATCTTGAGTCTACAGTGTGGAGACACCGGAGCGAGAGTATAGATACTCGTTAGAGAATGAGGGTACTGAGCGTGACCACCTCGAGTAGTCATTAGGATGTCTACCTTCTCATCAATGACTGACTTGATGCTGCAGTGGTGTGTCTGGTTCTTTGACCTGAGGTGCATCGATAGTTCATCTTGAGGGTGTTATAGTTTGACTACACCACAACTCGATCTCCTAGTCATATGAAACCCTGAGGTGTATGTTGGCTATAGCATGTTCATTGTAGGAACTGGATTGCATCAAGATGGAATCTATCTACCTCGGTGGTAGAGGAGCAACCCTATGATGATCATGAGAATCAAGTTCAGAAGCCCATGGCCATGGCAGAGTGAAATATAGAAAGAGTTTCTATTTAGGTTTTCACATCGGACTTGAATCGAATGATTACATCATATGACAGAAACTAGGGTTTAATGAGTTCATCTTAACACTAATCTGATCGAAGCTCAAGATAGAAGAACTTAATCACACAGATAGCTACACCAAGAGGTTTGCATTCAGCTCTGATGGGTTGCCACCATATACTGCTAGGTGTCACTGGTGGATTTTGGGAGCAATTAGAATGATATAGATGATCGATCATTCTAGCTGTTCAAATCAGAAGAGTTCTGATCCATCGAAAGAAGTTTCGATGATGTCAATGATAGAGATCATGACATATCCCATTATCATATAGAACTGAACCTAACTGGATCACACAAATAAGGGTTTGAATTTAGTGATCATCAATTGAACTGATCCAGTTCAATTGATCTGAATGAGATTCAATTAGGTTCAAGGAAATCGTGCTAGCACTCGATTGAATCTAACGTTCTTCTTTTACTATCATAAATAGTTGTCCTAACTGAGCCAAAGAAGTTTGTGCTCGATCAGAGGCCTTCACTTGGTCTGACTGGAGCCTGTCCAGGTTAGAAAAGGGTTATCTTATTTTGTAAGATAATACCGACCATTTTTGGTCATCTGCCATTTTTCATCCTTTGACTTTGGTCAAAAGTTGACCTTTGACTGGTCAAATGTTGACCATTGACACTTTGACTTCTATCCATGTGTCACGCACCTATTGGAGAGCTGGTGGGGGCTTGTCCCCCTACCAGAACTTATCAAGGAGGAGGGCACATGCCAAGGGTGGCGTGCGCCCAAGTTTGAGGCACCCAGGAGTCCCTATTGGACAGGGACTCCATCTCCTTATTGGATTCCGATTAGACTCCTCCTATGAACCAACTTTGATTGATCTTAGGTACCATCTAAAGATGAATCCAAGGGACTCTATTCTCACCAATCAGATTTAGATCTGATTTTGCAAAGGGTTGTGATTGGTTGGGAAGAAGAGGAGTTGGATCACGCATAGTCTATAAATAAGACCCTGCGCCCAACTCAAAATAGATGAAAAAATTCTCCATGCCCCAAGGCTGCCTCTGTCTTCCTCCTCCATGCCAAGTTCATCTTCTCCCTCTCCTCTCCACGCCCAAAGTAGTTTGGAATCTAGTTGGTGCAATCTAGGCAAAAGAAAGGCGACAGAAAGCTAAAAGGCTGCGCTGCTGCAAAGGACAACTGCTGATCTTCGAAAGTCATTTTGAAGATCCTCCAAATCAGATTCAGATCTGATTTTTGGAGATGTGATAGACAAGAAGAGGATCTTCAGATCTAGTCTGAGTGGATACCGATAGAGGCCAAGCACTTGCATGGCTAGATCCAGAACCTTCCCCTACATCAAGGTAAATTAAATATGATTTAATTTATCTATATTTTATTTTTATTATTAGAATAATAAAAATTAGATTTGAAATATTTTAGATCTTATTTGGATCAAAGAGAAAAATTTTTGAAATATATCTCTTGATCCAATCAGATCTGAACGAATCCGGTCCAGGAAATTAGGATTTCCCTTCAATAATACCCTTGTCGGAGTAGTTTGTGGGATAAGGATCTGGCAACCAGATGGCTTCCACAAATTCTTTTATGCACCTCCCATAGTGCAAAATCAGCCTCGGAAGATCGAAGATATTTTAAAAGTAGCAAGGAATATGATTTCTTATATAGTTTGTTTTCATAAAGAACGTACTGGGTAGCTTGATTTCTCAATTTTCGAGCTTCTTTTGGATCATAAAGAATGATCCCATCCTTGAGATAAGTGATGAATGGATCGATCCAGTAAGGCTCATGGTCGATCTGCATTAATGAAAGTGGCTCTTCCGAACTTGGACATTTCAATACTTCGAAGAACACTGCTTTCAGAAGTTCATTAGGGGCAAGTGTAGCTAGCTTGGAGAGGAGGTCGGCCTAACATTTTTTGCTATCGGGATCTACTGGATGTTGAAATTGTTAAAGGCCGAGGTTAAGCTCTTCACTTTATCAAGGTACTTTATCATATTTTCCTTTCGAGCTTCATAGTTGCCACTAACTTGTCCCACCACCAATTGGGAATCACTATAAGCTTGGAGCCGATCTGCTTCTAATTATTTGGCTATCTTTAGTCCTACTATCAGAGCTTCATATTGTGCCCTATTATTTATCATGGAGAACATGAAACGTAGCGCATATTTGGCAATGACTCCTTTACGATTAACTAGTATCAGCCTAGCACCTACGCCTGAAGTGTTGGAAGAGCCATCCACATACTGAGCCCAAAAACCTTTAGGAAGATTAGCACTTTCCTTGGGGGAGCTCGATCGCAACCATGGAATGCTGGCTTCTTTTTGTTCAAGTTCAGCTTCATCCGAGATAGTGCATTCCACTATAAAGTCTATCATTATTATTGCCATCCACAACATCTCAGGTATCACCTAGCTCTGATACCAAATTGTAGACCCATGATATCATTCGAACGCCAATTATCCTTGACATCACAAGCACCTCGATATCATGTTATGGAAGCTCCTGATCTTTAGCATGGATCTAAAGGAATCTATGACGTTCTCTATGGATACCACACGATCGATCCTCCACCTCGATCTATGATGGGGCGCCTCCCTCCTTGGGCTTGAGGGAGATACCCCCTTCTCTAGGCCTTCTTCAAGAACCCTAGGGCGGCAACTCTAGAGAGAAGAGAAGAAGAGAGTTGAGGGAGAAAATGTCGGTATTGATTCCAACCTTGAAAACCCTAATACAACCAATGTTTTTATACATAGCCATTAGGCCTAACCAAAAAACTCCCCGGCTAACCCAACACATGAAAGCACTCACCGAGCCCATGTGCACCCATGTCTCCCATGCTCTCATTCTCTGGATCTAGACCCGACACATACATGAATTAGCCCCCCTAAGACCTCTCAAATCAGGCCTTAAGACCCCTAGGATCATCCTAGATCCTAGCCCAAAATAGACCCTCACGTAACTCTGCCTGCGCACTGAGCTGGCTTAGTCTCAGCACTGAGTTGGCTAAGTTCCACTAGGTCGGCTCAGTTTCAGTCTGAAACTAAGCCGGCCTAGTCTTGTGTCGTGCTAGTAGTTTCGAATGCATAGCTCTCTATTTTGCCTATGCTCTGAGACTTAGCCGACCCAGTCTTGGACTGAGCCAGCTAACCTATAGAAAATCTTCTTTCTACAGTCTTAATTCTTCGACTTTGGTTTCTTGCTTCATCTTGTGTCCCAGATCTCTGAAGCACCAACCAAGCCTCTGCAATCTCTGGAGCCAACCCACTGACTCCTTCCTTGGTCTTCCAAGGCTTGAGAGCACCACAAATCCTCACAATCTCCATCTTGCTGCTTCCAAGCCTTGGCAAACCCCTCGACAATGACCTCCTGCATGATCCTGCTGTCCCTATGCACTCGATAGCACATATGCAAACATCACCTCCATCAATCCTCTTCAGCCATTATGCACCCTTGAGGCCTTTGGGATGACTGCCTCCACCACTGAAGACCTATGCTTGCACCTCTACACCATCCTGGAATTGTAAGATCCATTCTGCTTAACAGCTACATCACTTTTCCTGGACTTCCCTGGAGAATCCATAGTGTTCCGATACTAGCACTTGCTGCAAACCCTAACATGGTCTCCTTAGAATTATGCCTATCCTCCTGCACATAACACTCCATCTAGAACTATGCATCTCCGGTGCTGGTGCTAGAATATCGATCCTCCTGCACCCCTCTACTTTGAACTCATGTCAAATTCCTCTCCAATTATAAAGCCACCTCTTCGGAGGTCCACCTATATCCGAAGTTCACCTAATGCCATAGAAACCGACTCTATCACCAAGTCCCTTGAGGTCAACCACCCAATGCTACACCACTGGGCCTACCGCTGTACCTCGAACACCGTCGCTGCTCCTTCGAACCCTCCACGCTCCATGGACCTCTTTGAAGCCATCTTGGATACCTCCATCACCTACGAGCACCTCCGAAACCCAAGAGCTTATCCAACTCTTCTGAATCCAGTGATTGAATCCTAGAAAATTCTACCCAAGTCCTTTTCTTCTGCCCCTACACTAGCCATCACTTTAGTTGCACCCAGAGAACTATCCTCCACCTGAACCGTGACTCTCCCTGGTGCCCCTACAGAAGAAATCTGATATATGATACTTCCGACTGCTAGAGACCTCCTGGCGCTCCCTAAGACCTTTTGACTCTCCTTGAGACCTACTCCCAATCTTCCTGAGAACCTCCTAACATCATCTACTAAGATACACTCCTTGACTGCTGCACCATCGAGCCTCTCTCAGCCCCTATGCCTCTAGGGTAGCACTCTTGCAGCACTCCAATACTTTCTGACTCATCTCTACGCCGCTCTATAGCCGTCTAGTCCTAATCTATTGGACCTCCATGGATCAACCATCTCCATCACTCCTAAAGCTTTGCAAATCTATGCTCTGGTCGAACTGCTAAATACATCTCCGACTACTTTCCCACCTTTCAGACACCGAAGGACGTATAGTCACTTTTTCAGTCTTCCTTCGACCATTACCCCTTGGAAAACCTCTCTTCAATAGCCCTACATTGCCCATCTTTCTAGAGAACTTTGATGCTCTCTGTTGAGATACTTCCCTCGACTACTGCATCGCTGAGCCTCTCTCAGTCCTACATCTTCAGGGAAGCGCTACTACAGCACTCTAGCGCTCCCTGCCTATTACATAATCGTCATACACTCCAGCCTTTCCACCAAGATCAATCAGCAAATCATGCACCAAATCCTTCCACCCCAGGAAAATCCCTTGCCATCAATCCTCTCAACCTCCACCTTCAACCCGCTGCACCCAGTTGGCCAAACCATAGCAATAACAAGGTAGATTTAAGACATACCATGGAATCATTATGTAAATTTTTGATTTCATCTCGTACAACTTTTTCTTTCCTACCATGCACCATTAGGCTCTGAAACTTGGCTCTGATACCATATTGCCATCCACAATATTTCAGGCATCACCTAGCTCTGATACAAAATTATAGACCCATGATATCACTTGAATGCCAATCATCCTTGACATCATAAGCACCCCGATATCATGTTGTGGAAGCTTTTGATCTTTAGCATGGATCTGAAAAAATCTATGATGTTCTCTATGGACAGCACACCATCGATCCTCCACCTGGATCTATGATGGGATGCCTCCCTCCTAGGGCTTGAGGGAGACGCTCCCCTTCTCTAGTCCTTCTTCAAGAACCCTAGGGCGGCAACTCTAGAGAGAAGAGAAGAAGAGAGTTGAGGGAGAAAAGGTCTGTATTGATTCCAACCTTGAAAACCATAATATAACCTATGTATTTATACATAGCCATTAGGCCCGACCAAAAAACTCTCCGACTAACCCAATATATGAAAGCACTCACCGAGCCCTTGTACATCCATGTCTCCCATACTCTCATCCTCTGGATCTAGACCTGATCCATACATGAATTAGCCTCCTTAAGACCTCTCAAACCAGACCTTAAGACCCATAGGATCATCCCGGGCCTTAGCCCAAAATAGACCCTCACGTAACTCCACCCGTGCACTGAGTCGGCTCAGTCTCAGCACTGAGCCAACAAAGTTTCACTAGGTCAGCTCCATCTAAAACTGAGTCGGCCTAGTCCTGTGCCATGCCAGCAGTCCCAAATGTACAGCTCTCTATTTTGTTTGTGCTTTATGACTTAGCCGATCCAATTTTGGACTAAGCCGGCTAACCTATAGAAAATCTTTTTTCTACAGTCTTAATTTTTTGGCTTTGATTTCTTGCTTCACCTTGTGTCTCAAATCTCCGAAACAACAACCAAGCCCCTGGAATCTTCGGAGCCAACCCCCTGACTCCTCTCATGGCCTCCCAAGGCTTGGGAGCACCATAAATCCTCACAAATATTTGGGCCTTGATTGATGATCGAGGTTGATAGTTGATGTTAAACTCTATAGCTCAATTGCCCTTTTTGCTATTCTCCCAGAGGCATCTGTTCGATGAAGAACTATCTTGATTGGTTGATCGGTAAAGAGTGTTATGGTGTACCCCTAAAAGTAGGGTCGAAGTCTTCTGGCTACAATCAAAAGAGCGTAAGTCAATTTTTTTAACTTAGTGTACCTGGCTCCCTCAGGACTCAGCTTATATAGTAGATCGATCATTGCATTTTTGCCTCTTCCTTGACCAAGACCACTGCAAGGGCTGCTGGAGAGACTGTCAGGTACAAAAATAATTTCTCTCTAGGTTTCGGCTTAGCCAACAAGGAGGGTGAGTCGAGGTAGTTTTTGAGCTCTTTGAGTGCTTGTTGACATTCTACAGTCCAGCAGAAGTTCTTTGGTTGCTTGAGGACTTGGAAGAAGAGCATATACCACTCGATCGATTTTGAGATAAAGTGATTCAGGGATGCCACCTTTTCTATTAGGCGTTGAACTTCTTTTATTGATTTTGAGACAGTCTTATCCTGAATGGCTTAGATCTTCTTCGGGTTGACCGCAATCCCTCACCTTGACACCATGAACCCCAAGAATTTTTTTGAGGTCACTCCGAAGGTGCATTTGGTTGGATTCAACTTCATCTTATATCTCTAAAGGGCATTGAAGGTCTCTTCAAAGTTAGCAATGTGATTTGCAGAAGTTCGGCTCTTGATAATCATGTCATCTACGTAGACCTCTATATTGCGGTCGATCTGCTTCTTGAAAATTTTATTAATCAGGTGCTGATAGGTTGCATCTACATTTTTGAGCCCAAAGGGCATGATTCTGTAACAATAAAGACCACGATTAGTAATAAAAGCAGTTTTCTCCTCATCCTCTAGTGCCGTCCAGATTTGGTTGTAGTTGAAGAAAGCATCCATGAAGGTGAGGAGCTCATGGCTCAATGTTGCATCCATCAGTTGATCAATTTTGGATAGGAGGTAGCTATCTTTTGGGCAGGCTTTGTTCATCTTCTTGAATTCTATACACATTCTCCATTTGTCATTTGCCTTCTTAACAAGGACCACATTAGAAATCCAATTCGAGTAGTTGACTTTCCGGATGAACCCAGCTTTGAGAAGTTTGTCTATCTCTTCTGTTATTGCCTTCTATCTTTTTGGTGCATGGCCCTGTATTTTTTCTTTCATCAATTGATGTTTGGGATTAATGGCTAGATGGTGCTCCATGACTTTGTTATCAATTTCTGGCATATCCGTAGGGACCCAAATAAAGACATCAGCATTTTTCTATAGGAAGGCGATAAGCTATTTGTAAGCGCACCAATTGGCATCACCTCTCTCAATACCAATTGATGTTCCATGATATTGCTCGAACGCCAATCATCCTTGGCATCATAGGCCTTGATACCATGTTGCAGAAGCCCCTGATCTTTAGCAGGAACCTGAATGAACCTATGACGTTCTCTATGGGTAGAAAACCATCGATCCTCCACCTGGATCTATGATGGGGCACCTCCCTCCTTAGGCTTGAGGGAGACCCCCCTTCTCTAGGGCTTCTTCAAGAACCCTAGGGTGTTAACTCTAGAGAGAAGAGAAGAAGAGAGTTGAGGAAGAAAAGGTCTGTATTGATTTCAACCTTCACAGCATTCTGAAACCCCAATACAACCTATGTATTTATACATAGCCATTAGGCCCGACCAAAAAACTCTCCGACTAACCCAATACATGAAAGCACTCACTGAGCCCATGTACACCCATGTCTCCCATGCTCTCATCCTCTGGATCTAGATCTAATCCATACATGAATTAGCCATCTTAAGACCTCTCAAACTAGGCCTTAGGATCTCTAGGATCAATCCAAACCCTAGCCCAAAATAGACCCTCATGTAACTCTGCCTATGCACTGAGCCAACTCAGTCTCAGTACTGAGTTGGCTAAGTTCCACTAGGTTGGGTCAATCTGAAACTGAGCCAGCCTAGTTCTGTGTCATGCCAGCAGTCCTGAACACTCAGCTCTCTATTTTGCCTATGCTCTAAGACTTAGCTGATCCAATTTTGGACTAAGCCAGCTAACTTGCAAAAAATCTTCTTTTTGTAGTCTTGATTTCTCAGCTTTGGTTCCTTGCTTCACCTTATGTCTCAGGTCTCCGAAGTACCAACCAAGCCCCTGAAATCCCCAGAGCCAACCCTCTGATTCCTTTCGTAGCCTTCCAAGGCTTGGGAGCATCATAAATCCTCACAATCTCCACCTTGATGCTTTCAAGCCTTGGCAAACCTCTCGATAATGATCTCCTGCACGATCCTGCTGTCCCTACGCACTCGACAGCACCTATGCAAACATCACCTCCGCCAATCCTTTTCAGCTGTTGTGCACCCTTGAGGCTTTTTGGATGACCGCCTCCACCACTGAAGACCTATGCTTGCTTCTTGGCACCATCCTAAAATTATAGGATCCCTTCTGCTTAGCAGTTGCATCACTTTTTCTAGACTTTCCTAGAGAACCCACAACATTCCTATACTAGCACTCACTGCAAGCTTTGACATGGTCTCCTCAGAACTATGCATGTCTTCCTGCACATGCCACTGTTAGATATATATGCCCTAGAAGCCAGAATTGGCTGACACTTGTAATACACTTCTAGGGGCAAAATTATAATTTTGACTAATATCAAAAAAATGGGTTATTTTCTATCGCATATGTGTATTTAGTGTCTGTGATACATTCTTTGAGTTAATGATAATGATAATTCATATTTTTAAGAGTTGAAAATTTAAGACATGAATAATCATTATTAACTAATAAAATGCTCCCGACCATAGGATCATCATGAGGATGGTGATTGATTCGAAAGATTGGTGTACAATCATTTTTCTTTAGTAGATGAGTCTTGAGTCTACGATGTGGAGACATCAGAGTGAGAGTATAGGTACTCCTTAGAGAACGAGGGCACTGAGCGTGACCATCTTGAGTAGTCATTAGAAAGTCTACCTTCTCGTCAATGATGGACTCGATGCTGCAATAGTGTATCTGATTCTTTGAGCTGAGGTACATCGATAGTTCAACTTGAGGGTGTTATAGTTTGACTACACCATTACTCGATCTCTTAGCCATATGGTATCCTGAGGTGTATGTTGGCTATAGCATGTTCATTGTAGGAACTAGATAGCATCAAGATGGAATCTATCTACCTCGGTGGTAGAGGAGCAGCCCTATGATGATCATGAGAATCAAGTCCAGAAGTCCATGGCCATGGCAGAAAAATAATAGAAAGAGTTTCTATTTAGCTTTTCACATTGGATTTGAAATCGAATGACTACAGCATATGACAGAGATTAGGGTTTGACGAGTTCACCTTAATCCTAATCTGATTGGAGCTCAAGATAGAAGAACTTAATCACATAGGTAGCTGCACCAAGAGGTTCACATCCGCACATTGCTTGCCATTGCAGCCTATTTCGATTATGAAATATGGCAAATGGATGTGAAAATGGTGTTCTTAAACAGATATCTTGAGGAAGATATCTATATGGAACAGCCGCTAGGTTTCACATTCAGTGATACTGATCACAAGGTTTGCAAGCTGCAAAGGTCCATATATGGACTTAAGCAAGCATCTCGGAGCTGGAACACTCGTTTCAATGATGTGATCAAAATATTTGGTTTCATCAAAAATGAAGAGAAACCATATATCTTCAAAAAGGTCAGTGGAAGCGCTGTTGTCCTCCTCGTATTGTATGTGGATGACATCCTTCTTATTGGGAATGATATTCCCATGATGACGACAGTCAAATTATGGTTGTCCAAGAAATTCTCCATGAAAGACCTAGGTGAAGCATCCTTTATTCTAGGAATTATGGTCTATAAGGATAGACCGAATAGGATGCTGGGACTTCCACAGAAGATGTACATAGAGAAAGTACTAAAGAGGTTTAGTATAAAAAACTCTAAGAGGGGATTAATACCCTTCAGACATGGTATTCATCTTTCTAAGAAGATGTGCCCTAGCACACCTGAGGAAATAGAATGCATGAGCAAAATCTCTTATGCTTCTGCAATAGGGAGCCTCATGTATGACATGCTATGTACACGACCTGATATAGCCCATGCTGTGAGTGTCACAAGCATATATCAGTCAGATCCAGGTGAAGAACACTGGACTTCTGTGAAATGTATCCTTAAGTACTTGAGAAGAACTAAGGATATGATGTTGGTCTTTGGTAACGGAGAACCCTAAGTCCAGGGATACACAGACTTGGATTTCATGTCCGATATAGATGATCGAAAGTTAACATCTGGGAGTCTGTTTGTGTGCAATGGTGGTGCTATCAGTTGGAAGAGTTTCAAGCAAACTGTGATAGCAGATTTCACTATGGAAGCAGAATATATCGCTGCATCAGAGGCTACAAAGAAAGCATTCTGATATAAGAAGTTTACTGTAGAAATTAGAGTAATGCCATCAGATGCCATTCCTCTGTACTACGACAATAATGGCGCCATAGTCCTTGCTAACGAGCCAAGGTCTCACCAGAAATCCAAGCACATTAAGCGGCGATACCACCTCATCCGCGATTACCTCGAGAAGGATTACGTCGATGTTAAGAGAGTCAACTCCACAGATAATGTCGCAGACCCATTTATGAAGCCATTGGGCCAGTAGAAGATCGAAGCCCATCTTAAGAAGATGGGACTTAGACTTGTAGCCAATTAGCTTTAGGACAAGTGGGAGATTGTTAGATATATGTGCCCTAGAAGCCAGAACTAGCTGACACTTGTAATACACTTCTAGGGGCAAAAGTATAATTTTGACTAATATCAATAAAATGGATTATTTTCTATCACATATGTATATTTAGTATCTATGATACATCCTTCGATTTAATGGTAATGATAATTCATATTTTCAAGAGTTGAAAATTTAAGACATGAATAATCATTATTAACTCATAAAATGCTTTCGACCATAGGATCATCACGAGGATGGTGATTGATCCGAAAGGTTGGTGTACAATCGCTTCTTTTTAGTAGATGAGTCTTGAGTCTACGTTGTGGAGACACCGGAGCGAGAGTATAGGTACTCGTTAGAGAATGAGGGCACTGAGCGTGACCATCTCGAGTAGTCATTAGGAAGTCTACCTTCTCATCAATGACTAACTAGATGCTGCAGTAGTGTGTCTGGTTCTTTGACCTGAGGTGCATCGACAGTTCATCTTGAGGGTGTTATGGTTTGACTACACCATTACTCAGTCTCCTAGCCATATGGAATCCTGAGGTGTATGTTGGCTATAGCATGTTCATTGTAGGAATTGGATAGCATCAAGATGGAATCTATCTACCTCAGTGGTAGAGGAGCAGCCCTATGATGATCATGAGAATCAAGTCCAGAAGTCCATGGCCATGGCAGAGTGAAATAATAGAAAGAGTTTCTATTTAGCTTTTCACATTGGACTTGAAATCGAATGATTACATCATATGATAGAGACTAGGGTTTGATGAGTTCACCTTAACCCTAATCTGATCGAGGCTCAAGATAGAAGAACTTAATCACACAAGTAGCTACACTAAGAGGTTCGCATTCAGCTCTGACGGGTTGCCACCATATACTGCTAGGTGTCACTGGTGGATTTTGGGAGCAATTAGAATGATTTAGATGATCGATCATTCTAGCTGTTCGAATCAGAATAGTTCTGATCCATCAAAAGGAGTTTCGATAATATCGATGATAGAAATCATGACATATCCCTTTATCATACAAAACTAAATCTAACTAGGTCACACAAACAAGGATTTGAATCTGGTGATCATCAATTGAACTAATCCAGTTCAATTGATCTGAATGAGATTCAATTAGGTTCTAGAAAATCATGCTAGCACTCGATTGAACCTAACATTCTTCTTTTACTATCATAAATAAGTTATCCGGACTGAGCCAAAAAAGTTTGTGCTCATTTAGAGGCCTTCACTTTGTTTGATTAGAGCTTGTCCAAGTCAGAAAAGGTTGTCTTATTTTGTAAGACATTGCCTACCATTTTTGGTCAGCTGCCATTTCTCGTTCTTTGACTTTGGTCAAAAGTTGACCTTTGACTTGTCAAATGTTGACCATTGATACTTTGACTTTTGTCCATGTGTCACACACCTATTGGAGGGCTGGTGGGGGCCTATCCTCCTGCTAGAACCTGGCAAGGAGGAGGGCGCATGCCACCCTTGGCGTGTGCCCAAGCTGGAGGCGCCCAGGAGTCCCTATTGGATAGGGACTCCATCTCCATTTTGGATTCCAATTAGAGTTCTCCTAAGAACCAACTTTGACTTATCTTAGGCACCCTCTAAGGAGGAATCTAGGGAACTCAATTCCCACCAATCAAATTTAGATCTGATTTCACAAAGGGTTGTGATTGGTTGGGAAGAAGAGGAGTTGGATCACGCTTAGTCTATAAATAAGACCCTACGCCCAACTCAAAGTGCATAACAATTCTCCACACCCCAAGGCTGCTTCTCCTCTCCTCCTCCATGCCAAACCCACCTTCTTCCTCTCCTCTCGATGTCCAAAAGGAGTTTTGGACCTTGGTTGGTGCGATCCAGATAAGAGAAAGGTGATTGAAAGCTAGAAGGCTGCGCTGCTGCAAAGGACAACTGCTGATCCTCAAAAGAAGTTTTGAAGATCCTCCAGATTAGATCCAGATCTGATTTTTGGAGATGTAATAGAGAAGAAGAGGATCTCCAGATCCAGCCTAAGTGGATACCAGTAGAGGTCAGGCATGTGTGTGGCTAGATCCAGAACCTTTCGCTGCTTTTAGGATCATCAACGGATAATAGGATTACCCACTTTTAGTTAAATTAAATCTGATTTAATTTATCTAAATTTATTTTAATTTATAAAATAATAATAATCAGATCTGAAACATCCCAGATCTAATATGGATCAAAGAGTAAAAATTTTTAAAATATATCTCTTGATCTGATCAGATCTGAATGAATGTAGACCGAAAAATCAGGACTTCCCTTCAGCCGCTCCATCTGAAACTGTGCATCACCAGTGCTGGTGCTAGGATATCAATCCTCCTACATCCTTCTACTCTAAACTCATGTCAAATTCCTCTCTAATTATGAAGCCACCTTTCTGGAGCTCCACCTATATCCAAAGTCCACTTGATGCCATAGAAGCCGACTTTGTCATCAAGTCCCTCGAGGCAAACCACTCAATGCTGCACTACTAAGCCTGCCGCTGCACCTCGAACACCATCGCTGCCCCTCGAATACCATCGCTACCCCTTCGAACTCTCCGCACTCCACGGATCCCTTCGAAGCCATCTCAGATACCTTCACACCTCATGGGCACCTCTAAAACCCAAGAGCTCATCCAACTCTTCTGAATCTAGTGACTAACCCTAGGGAATTCCACTCTAGTCCTTCTCTTCTGCCCCTATACCAGCCATCGCTTTAGTTGCGCCTAGAGAACCATCCTCCACCTAAATTGTGACTCTTCCTGATGCTCCTATAGAAGAAACCTGATCCATGATACTCCCAGCTGCTAGAGACCTCCTGGTGCTCCCTAAGATCTCCTAGCTCTCCTTGAGACCTACTCTCAATCTCCCTGAGAAGCCCCTGACACCATCTGCTGAGATACACTCCTCGACTGCTGCACCACCAGATGTAAGCGCACCAATTGGCATCACCTCTTCTTGATATCAATTGATGTTCCATGATATTGCTCGAACAGCAATCATCCTTAGCATCACATACCCTGATACCATGTTGCAAAAGCTCCTAATCTTTAGCACGGATCTGAAGGAACCTGTGACATTCTTTATGGGTAGCAAACCATAGATCCTCCACCTAGATCTATGATGGGGCACCTCCCTCCTTAGGCTTGAGGGAGACACCCTCCTTCTCTAGGGCTTCTTCAAGAACCCTAGGGCGTTAACTCTAGAGAGAAGAGAAGAAGAGAGTTAAGGAAGAAAAGGTCTATATTGATTTCAACCTTTACAACATTCTAAAATCCTAATACAACCTATGTATTTATACATAGCCACTAGGCCCGACCAAAAATCTCCATGGCTAATCCAATACATGAAAGCATTCATCGAGCCCTGTACACCCATGTCTCCCATGCTTTCATCCTCTAGATCTAGATCCCACCCATATATGAATTAGCCACCTTAAGACCTCTCAAATCAGGCCTTAAGACCCCTAGGATCAACCCAGACCCTAGCCCAAAATAGACCATCGCGTAACTCTGCCCGTGCACTGAGCTGGTTCAGTCTCAGCACTGAGCCAACTAAATTCCATTGGGTCGACTCAGTCTGAAACTGAGCCGGCCCAGTTCTGTGCCATGCCAGCAGTCTTGAATGATCGGCTTTCTATTTTGCCTATGCTATAAGACTTAGTCGAGCTAGTTTTGGACTGAGCAGGCTAACCTGCAAAAAATCTACTTTCTACAGTCTTGATTTCTCAGCTTTGGTTTCTTGCTTCATCTTGTGTTCTAGGTCTCCGAAGCACCAACCAAGCCCCTGAAATCCCCGAAGCCAACCCCCTGACTCCTCCCATGGCCTTCCAAGGCTTGGGAGCACCATAAATCCTCACACTATTCTCGAACTTGTTTTCTCAAACTGGAGCTGATCTGCACCGTATGCTCTGCATTTCCATCATTCAGAGGGATGGTTACAAGGTCTTCCAAAGGCTCACCCCATTCCTCAGTAAGGTCGTTATGAACATCCAACCCATCAACTGGGCAAGGGTCAGATTGTATCTCTTTTTGCAAAGCGATTGAGTAGCAATGTCTTGCTAGGGTTTGATCTCCTTTGACCTCCCCGATCCCATGGCTCATAGGGAACTTCATCTTTAGGTAATAGGTCGACACCACAACTCAGTGTGCATTTAGACCATGTTGGCTAAGAATTGCGTTGTAAGTGGATAGAGCCTTTACTACCAGAAAGTTGACTTGTGCTCTAGCCCATTTTGTGTATTGCCTTGCAACCACAATCAACGTTATTATCCCTTCAACTGGCATAGCATCACCAGTGAAGCCTACCAATGGGGAATGCATACTTCCTAGGTGATTATTAGGTATAGATATTTTAGAGAAAGTATCATAAAATAAGATATCAGCAGAGCTTCCATTATCCATTAGAATGCGACGTATATCATAGTCAGCAATATTTCATGAAACTACAACTGCATCATTATGAGGAAACAGAATCCCTTGGACATCTTCTTCAGTGAAAGCGATGGATTCTTCAGTCCTCCACCTCTTTATTGGCTCTACCACCCCACTAATTTCTCCCTACCGACATCCCTCAGAGATGGTATTGATGATGCCGAGAGGTGACCGATCTTCTTGCTGCTCTTCCCTCCTTGGTGGTTCTGGCTACAAGGGTGCCTTTGGCCGATCCTCCCTTTCTTTAGGCCAATGCCATAGAAATCAACTGAGTCTGCCTTGCTTGATGAGCTCCTCAATCTCATCTTGGAGCTAAATACATTCTTTTATATCATAACCATGGTCACGATGGTAGAGGCAATATTTATTAGGATTGCACTTGCAAGGATGAGTGCGCATCCTTTTCAATCTTAACAGCTCCTTGATTTCCATCAACACTTGGATCTTCAAAGCATTGAGGAGAGCATAGTTGTGGAACCTTTTGGAGGGAGAGCTCCACCATGTCCTTCAGTCAGGGCTCCTCTACCTCCGATCCTGGGGAGGAGTCCAGGCTTGCTTGTGCTCAGAGGAAGTTCAGGAGCGCGACTGAGCTTCACTCGACTCTTCTTTAGTAGTGGGCTTGCTTGATTCGCCCACACGCCACTTTTCTACAGCTTCACCATCCTTGTGTTAGATATATGTGCCCTAAAAGCCAGAATTGGGTAACACTTGTAATACACATCTAAGGATAAAATTATAATTTTGACTATAAATAATAAAATGAATTATTTTTTATCATAGTGTGTATTTGAAAGTCTCTGTGATACATCCTTTGAGCTAATGGTAATGATAGTTCATATTTTCAAGAGTTGAAAATTTAAGACATGAATTTTCATTATTGACTCATAAAATGCTTCCGACCGTAGGATCATCATGAGGATGGTGATTGATCTGGAAGGTTGGTGTACGATCGCTTCTTTAGGATAGATGAGTCTTGAGTCTATAGTGTAGAGACATCAAAGCGAGAGTAAGGTACTTGCTAGAGAACGAGGGCACTTAGCGTGACCACCTCGAGCAATCATGAGGAAGTCTACCTTCTCATCAATGACTGGCTCAAAGCTGCAATGGTGTATCTGATTCTTTGACCTGAGGTGCATTTGCAGTTCACCTTGAGGGTGTTATAGTTTGACTACACCATTACTCGATCTCTTATTCATTCAGAATTCTGAGGTGTATGTTAGCTATAGCATGTTCATTATAGAAATTGGATTGTATCAATAGGGGATCTATCTACCTCGGTAGATGAGGAGCAATCCTATGATGATCATGAGAATCATATCCATAAACCCATGGCTATGGTAGAGTGAAATAATAGAAAGAGTTTCTATTAGGATTTTTACATCAGACCTAAATTGAATGATTAATTCATATGACAAAAATTAAGATTTGACGAGATCACCTTAACCCTAATCCGATCGGAGCACAAGATAAAGGAACTTAATCATACAGATAACTGCACTGAGAGGTTTATTTTTAGTTCTGATGGGTTACCACCATATGCTGCTAGGTGTCATTGGTGGATTTTGGAAGCAATTAGAATGATCTGGATGATCGATCATACTAGTTGTCTAAATCAGAAAAGTTTTGATCCATCGAAAGATATTTAGATGATGTCAATGATAGAGATCATGACATATCCTATTACCATATAGAACTGAACCTAACTAGATTATACAAATAGGGGTTTGGATCTGGATATCATCAATCAAACTAATATAATTCAATTGATTTGAATAAGATTCAATTAGGTTCAAGAAAATCATGCTAGTACACGATTGAGCCTAATGTTCTCCTTCAACAATCATTAAAAGTTGTCTTGACTGAGCCAAATGTGTTTGGGCTCACTCAGAAATCTTTACTTGATCTGACTAGAGCTTGTTCAAGTTAGAAAAGGGTTGTCTTAATTTATGAGATAAATTTGAGACAACATCTGCCATTTTCCATCATCTGCTAAATCTTGTCTTTTGACTTTGGTCAAACGTTGACCTTTGACACTTAGACATCTGCCCATGTGTCATGCACCCATAGGAGAGAAGATGGAGCTTTGTCCTCCTACTAAAAAGAAGAAAGGGAGAGGGTGCATGCCTAAGGAGGTGTGCGCCCAAAGAGGATGACGCTTGGAGTCCCATATAGATAGGACACCAGGTTGCTTCATGATCTCTACTTGGGTGGCACCAAAGACTCTTCTTTGACCAATCTTGGTGCCACCTAAGTAGGTTTATGAGGGATTCTAATTTGATTGGATCAGATGATATCATTCCATCAATCAGATTTAGATCTGATTGCACAAAGAGCCATGATTGGCCAGGATGATGTGGCACTGCATGGTGTAACAGGGTCTATATAAATCCTCTCTATGCCTAAGATTTAGTGTTTCTACCCTTTGCCCATGCCACATAGCCCCTCTCCCTCCTTCTCCATGCCACCCTCTACTTCTCTCTCTCCTCTCCACACCCAAGAGGTTTTGGGCTCCAGTTTGGTGCAATCCAAGAAAGAGAGAGGCGACAAAAAAGGAAGAAGGCAGTACTGCTGCAAGAGACAACAGTTGATCTTCAAAAGATATTTTGAAGACTTTCAAGATTAGATCTAGATCTAACTTTTGAAGTACAAATTAAGAAGAAGAAGATTTCAAGATCTTGCTCGAGTGGATATTGGTAGAGGCCAGGCGCTTGCGTGGCTACATCCAGAACCTCAGGCAAATATCAAGATCACCATAGGGTAATAGGATTACCCATAACAAGGTATAATTAAATTAGATTTAATTTATTTTTATTTTATCAAATTGATAAAATTAGATCTAAAGAATTTTTGATCTGATTTGAATCTAAGAGAAAAATTTTTGAAATATCCCTCTTGATCAACTCAAGATCTGAACGAACCTGACCCGGGAAATAGGATTTTTTCTTCAACTGGTATTAGAGCCAAATTCCATAATTATTTAGATCTGATTTTAATATAATTTTAATTTAATAATTAGATAATTTTAGATATCACATTAGATATGATTATATCTAAAATTAAAAATTAAAAGAATTAAATAATCTAGATCTAAGATGTATGAGATGCATGACTAGATTAGAAATAGAATTATTCTATGTGTAGTCTAACATCATCATAATTTTAATTTGATTAATTATAATTTTTAAATTTATTTATTTACTATTTTTTGATACTATAAATATTATAATTAAATTTAAAAAATAAAAAATAAAATTATTTAATTTTATTCATATGAGATATGATGGATGCATGTTTAGACTGATTGTAGAATAGATCTACAAAGTTATCTTGAATAAATTTAATTTAATATAATTAAATTTAAATTTTTTTTTAGATATTTATGAGATAATTTAGATCTAAAAATATGCATGATATGATACATGAGATGTATGCAAAATATATTTTTAAGTTAGATCAAATTTTTATATGTGATATATGATGTAGATCTAACTAGTTTTATAGATTCATCATGTTTGTGATTAAGACATTCTCCTTGATCGTCCGATCATAAGAACAAAGAAGAGTTTAAAGGCCCTCTCCTTTCATTTGATGGGATGTTCTTATGATGTGTAGG
Organism: Cocos nucifera; assembly: GCA_006176705.1. Classification (NCBI taxonomy): domain Eukaryota; kingdom Viridiplantae; phylum Streptophyta; class Magnoliopsida; order Arecales; family Arecaceae; genus Cocos; species Cocos nucifera. Next base: position 51,892 of record QRFJ01005651.1, read on the forward strand.
GGTGCTGCGTGTTCATCCTTAATCAGAAATCAAAAACTTAATTTCTGCAAAATCCTAGATCCTGAAACCCTAGAATTTTATTTACATATTTTATTTATGAATCCTAAACTTAATTAAAAATTAAGATTATAAAATATATTAGGTCTAAACTTAAAAATTTTTAGATCTAAGATATATTCATAAAATTGAATTTGGGCTTGGGTAGCTCAATTAGGTCTAGCGGTTGATCAAACTGAATCAAGAGTCGGTTAGATGGGATCAAGAGTGCTTAAATTGACCAGCCTAATAGGAATAAGTCTGGATCAAGGTCAAGTCACATGAGTGATCGATCAAGTTAAAATCTAATTAGGCTCAGTGGTTAGAGTCTGGATTATAGGCTAATCCGATTGATTCTGGCTCAATAATTTGGTGTCAAAGGTAAGTTTGGCAGATATGACTGATTGATTTTTAATTGGGAGCTACTCAACTCGAATGTATTCTTGTCAAGCTAATGGCATATCCCATCCATCGATCTTACTTATCTGACCATATTTGTCGACTCAACCCTGATCTGAGGTGGCTAATAATCCGAGCCAACCTATGCCACTAGGTTAGTCATAATGGTTATGGCTATGTCAAGTCAAGTTTAAAGAGACCTAAATCAAATCTTTCTAAGAAAAGATTAAGTCTAAGGTCTTCCACCATTGTAGATGTGCAGGCCCTTCCTGGGGTTGATTATTCTCGACTGGTCGCAGTGGTTCAATTGCACCAAAAAGATGCAACCATATCTATTAGGCATTGGATGCTATGGGTTGGAGGATGGATTGGGCTCAATATTTCGGATACAGTGAGAGACCCAATTAGGAATCCAATCTATGCAAATGGTGAGTTTGACTTAACTAAGGAGTGAATCAATATTCTGGACATGATAAGATTCATGAATTAGAGATCAAGCTTGGGTGCAACATGATTAGAGAATCATTGGACAAGAGTTGTTCACTCATTGGCCAACCCATCACCAATAACTATTCGGTGAGGTGATGAGTTAGTTGGTGGGACTGCACCATCCACTAGAAATCATTAATCATGGAGATTTTCGCATCTCTACAAAGGGAGTGTAGGGATCCAAAAAAATAGTGAGAGCTAATTTATTTAAAAATCAAACTCCTAAATAAATTGTTCAAGTCTTAATTCTAAAATCTAACTAGAAACTTTGACTCTCTATAGGAAAAAAAAATGTCTGCATCCAACCCACTAGCCCGTATTCTAGACACCCATAGACTGATTGGACCTAATTACAAGGATTGACTCCAAAACATCAAAATCATTTTGGGTTTCAAGAAGTTAACTCATGTATTGAATCAGTATCCTCCCACCTTACTAGTCCATCCATCTGTTGAATAGAGAGCGTCTCTTGATAAATAAATAGATGAAGATAACAAGATCAGATACTACATATTGGGCTCGATATCTGATAAGCTTCAGCACCAACATGAAGATATCAAGATTGTCTGCCAAATGTTGGCTCACCTGCAAGCATTGTTTGGTGAACAAAGTCGCACAACCAAATATCAAGTCATTAAATGACTATTTAAGGCTAAAATATGTGATGGGCAGTCAGTCCAAGATCATTGTCTGATGATGATCAAGGACTTGGAAGAGCTTGAGAAGCTCGGAGTGAAGTTAGATCAGGATCTACAAAATGACATAATTCTACAATCCTTGACTGATGCATATGGGCAGTTCATCATGAACTACCATATGCATAAACTTCAGAGTACTCTGGCCGTGCTTATGAACATGCTGGTGACTGCTAAGCTTTCTATGAAAGGTTCTAAAGACTTAGTGCTTGCTATGGAATGGACTTCTTCCAAGAGAAAGTTTTTTGAAAAGAAGAAGTCTGTGAAAAGGCAGAAGATGGAAGGTGGAAAGAAAAAGAAGGCAGAGCTGAAGAAAAAGGTCGTTGACAAAGGAAAGTATTTCTATTGTAATACTGATGACCACTGAAAGCGGAACTACCCTATATACTTGGCCACCCTAAAGAATAAGAAGGAGACAGGTCTTTCTGGAGGTATGCTTGTTATTGAATCTAACCTTACGGTTTCTTCTGCATCCAGTTGGATGCTTGACTCTGGTTCTAGTGCTCATTTGTGCACTTCTATGTAGGATCTTAAGGATAGCAGGAGGCTAAGGGATGATGAGATGATCCTACGCATTGAAAATGAAGCAAGAGTTGCTACTATGGTAGTGGAAACCTTCCCTCTTCGACTACCGTCTAGCTTAGATTTAGTACTTAGAGATTGTTATTATGTTCTTATTGTAAGCAGAAATTTGATTTCTATTTCATGTTTAGTACAAGAAGGCTATGTAATTAGTTTTCTTAAAGACCATCGTAATATTCTTTATGAAAGAAATAAAATTGCAAGTGGTTTCCTCATTAACGGTCTCTACTAGTTACATATTGATGTATCTATTTTTAATATCAAGCAAAATGTGAATGCTATAAAATGATCGAAGGATAGTTCGAATGATAGGTATGTATGGCACCTGAGGCTAGGTCATATAGCAAAAGATAGGGTTAACAAATTAGAGAAAATCGGGCTATTGAGTCCGTTGACTTCCAAGTCATATCCAATTTGTGAATCATGTCTTCATGGCAAAATGACTAAGCTTCCTTTTGTGGGATATGGGGAAAGGGCCATGGATCTGGATATCATCAATTGGACTAACCCAGTTCAATTGATTTGAATAAGATTTAGTTAGGTTCAAGAAAATCATGCTAGTACATGATTGAGCCTAATGTTCTCCTTCAACAATCATTAAAAGTTGTCTCGACTAAGCTAAATAAGTTTGGACTCACTCAGGAACCTTTACTTTGTTTGACTGGAGCTTGTCTAAGCTAGAAAAGGGTTGTCTTAATTTATGAGATAAATTTGAGATAACACCTGTCATTTTTTGTCACCTGCTAAATCTTGTCTTTCGATTTTGATCAAACGTTGACCTTTGACACTTAGACATCTGCCCATGTGTCATGCACCCATAGAAGAGAAGATGGGGCTTTGTCCCCCTACTAAAAAGAAGAAAGGGAGGGGGTGCATGCCTAGGGAGGCATGCGCCCAAAGAGGATGACGCCTGGAGTCCCATACAGATGGGACTCCAGGTTGCTATGCTGTCTACTTGGGTGGCACCAAAGACTCTTCTTTGACCAATCTTGGCACTAGCTAAGGAGGTTTATGAGGGACCCTAATCTGATTGGATCAGATATTATCATCCCACTAATTAGATTTAGATCTGATTGCACAAAAAGCCATGATTGGTCAGGATGATGTGGCACTGCATTGCACAGTAGGGTCTATATAAACCCAATCTGTGCCTAGGATTTAGAGTTTCTACCCTTTGCCCATGCCACATAGCCCCTCTCCCTCCTTCTCCATGCTGCCCTCTACTTCTCTCTCTTCTCTCCACATCCAAGAGGTTTTGGGCTCCAATTTGGTGTGATCCAAGCAAGAGAAAGGCGACAGGAAAGGAAGAAAGCAGCACTGCTCCAAGAGATAATAGTTGATCTTCAAAAGGTATTTTGAAGACCTTCAAGATCAGATCCAGATCTAACTTTTGAAGTATAGATTAAGAAGGAGAAGATCTCCAGATCCTGTCCGAGTAGATACTAGCAGAGGCCAGGCGCTTGCATGGCTACATTCAGAACCTCAGGCAAATATCGGGATCATCATAGGATAATAGGATTACCCATAACAAGGTATAATTAAATTAGATTTAATTTATTTTATTTTATTTTTATTTTATTATATTGATAAAATTAGATCTGAAGAATCTTAGATCTGATCTGAATCTAAGAAAAAATTTTTTGAAATATTCCTCTTGATCAAATCCAGATCTGCACGAACTTGATCTGGGAAACTAGATTTTTCCATCACCTTGACCCTAAAGGCCTCTATTGCCTGGGCATAAATGTCAGCTCGAGCCAGCATGTCAGCAAAATCCCTAAGGTACTTTTGTCTAGGAAGAATAGTAGATCATTCTTCTAGTGGTCGCCCTTCAATACAGCCATTGCAATAGATTGGTCCAAGTTTTGGACCTCTAGAGTAGCAACGTTGAAGCGGATGATGTAGGCTCGGATGGACTCCCTTTCTTTCTGTTTAATGTTGATGAGGGAGTTCAAGCCTCGTCGGGGGCATCAGCTGCTAATGAAATGAGCTATAAATTAATGGCTCATCTAATCAAAAGAGAAGATAGTATCCGACTTGAGAGCCGAGTATCAATTTCTTACTGCTCCCTTCAGGATGGATGGGAAAGCTCGGCACAGAATGATGTCTGGCACGCCATGGAGCAGCATCATGATCTGGAAGACCTCTAGGTGGTCAACTGGGTCAGTAGTCCTATCGTAGCTCTCAAGCTGGGTGAGCATGAAGTTTAGCGAGATTGGATCCTGCATAATTTGCTAGGAGAAAGGCAGGTCGGTGCAGATGTTGTTACTATCAGTGGGGGGAGCGTGGCGAAGTTCCTCGATCCATCGATTAATTTCTTGTAGCTTTTGATCTAGGAGATCCTCCCAATCGTGGATCTCCAAAGTTTTCTAGTAGAATGTGGGTAAGGACCTATCGGGAGTCGAATCATGGTCAAAGTGAAGGCTCTCCGCCCTCTGCTTCTCCTTTTGAGAAATTACAAGATGACTTGCCCAAGTTGGTCACCCCCAGATTGGATCTCGAACTTCTGGTGAGGCTCTCTCCGATTGAACTGGTGCTGGTGGTTGCTGCTACTGCATGGCCTACACCACCTTGATGAGGCCTCTAACCTGGTGGACCAGTAGGTTGAACTGTTTCACATCCACCACTGCTGCTGGTAAAGTTTGTGATGCCAGAGAAGAAATAGGGATGGGCAAACCTAGATGAGATCTAGCCATAGAGGTGGTTGACCACTGAGTTGAGGCCTTCTTAGAAGGCAGCTTTAAGAAATCAATCGAAGAAGAAGAACTTTGAAGAGGAAGAAGAAGAGTTTCTACTGAGTATTCCTTTAAGAATAAGAGAACACTGAAAAGAGGCCCTCCTTCTAGCACCAATTATGTTAGTGCAAAATTTGGTTGATGCCAAAGTCGAAACTAGAGTTGGAGAAGATAAGGTTGCCGTTGGTGACCTACAAAATAAGCTTTATTCAGAATCAGGGGTGGTGGCTCTGGCATGACCCTCCAACGATCAAGTCAGCCCTTTCATCAAAATAAAGTATCAAAGAAATTTAGAGCCGAGTTTCGAGTTGAAGAAGAGTGCATAAGAGAAAAAGCGTATCTAGATGAAACTCTCTTCTTCAACTTAAAACTCTACTCTAAATTTCTCTGAGTACTACATTTTCATTGGACGAAAGGGCTGACTTGATCATTGGAGGATCTTGCTAGAGCCACCACCCCCGACTTCGAACAAGGCTTGTTTTGTAGGTCACCGATGGCAACCTCGTCTTCTCCAACTTTAGCTTTAACTCCGACATTAACTTGATTTTGCACCAATAAGATTTAAATAATAAGTTGGACTAAGTCAGAACTAGAAGTCCTAGTAAGACTAGGACTTCTCCATCTTGCTTTCCATGACCTCCAATGTCAATTCTCTTAGAATTTGCATGATAAATTTTATTTTTAGAGAGTCTCCATATTGGTTTTATGCCTCCCACCCTTTTAGAAGGAAATTAGTTATGGAATAGGTCAAAACAACAACAAACAAGTTATTTCGACCTAGGACTTTGTTGGATAGAATTTCATGTTAGATATGTGTGCCCTAAAAGCCAAAATTAGCTGACCTTGTTACACACTTCTAAAAGCAAAATTATAATTTTGACTATAAATAATAAAATGAATTATTTTCTATTATAATATGTATTTAGTGTCTATGATATATCCCTTGAGTAAATGACAATGATAATTCTAATTTTCAAGAGTTGAAAATTTAAGACATGAATTTTCATTATTAACTCATAAAATGCTTCCGACCATAGAATCATCATGAGGATGATGATTGATCCGAAAGGTTGGTGTACAATCACTTTTTTATAGTAGATGAGTCTTGAGTCTATGGTATAGAGACACGGGGAGCAAGAGTATAGGTACTCATTAGAGAACGAGGGTACTGAGCATGACCACCTCGAGCAGTCATAAAGAAGTCTACCTTCTCGTCGATGACTGGCTTGAAGCTATAGTAGTGTGTCTGGTTCTTTGATCTAAGGTGCATCAATATTTCACCTTGAGGATATTATAGTTTGACTATACCATGACTCGATCTTCTAGCCATCCGGAACCCTGAGGTGTATGTTGGCTATAACATGTTCATTATAGGAATTGGATTGCACCAAGAGGGAATCTATCTACCTCGGTAGATGAGGAGCAGTCCTATGATGATCATGAAAATCAAGTCCATAAGCCCATGGCCATGGTAGAGTAAAATGGTAGAAAGAGTTTCTATTAAGATTTTCACATCAGACTGGAATCGAATGATTAATTCATATAACGAAAATTAGGGTTTGACGAGTTCACCTTAACCCTAAATCGATCGAGGCTCAAGATAGAAGAACTTAATCACACATGTAACTACACCGAGAGGTTCATTTTCAGTTCTAACGAATTGCCACCATATACTACTAGGTGTCATTGATGGATTTTGAGAGCAATTAGAATGATTTGGATGATCGATCATTCTAGTTATCTAAATCAGAAAAATTATGATCCATTAGAAGGTGTTTCAATGATGTCGATGATAGAGATCATGACATATCTCATTACCATACAGAATTGAACCTAATTAGGTCACACAAATAAGAGTTTGGATCTAGATATCATCAATTGAACTAACCCAGTTCAATTGATTTGAATTAGATTCAATTAGGTTCAAGAAAATCGTGCTAGCACATGATTGAGCCTAAAGTTCTCCTTCAACAATCATTAAATGTTGTCTTGACTAAGCCAAATGTGTTTGGGCTCACTCAAGTACCTTTACTTGGTCTTACTGAAGCTTGTCCAGATTAGAAAAGGATTGTCTTAATTTATGAATAAATTTGAGTCAACACCTATCATTTTTCGTTACCTGCTAGTTCTTGTCTTTTGACTTTGGTCCAACGTTGACCTTTGATACTTAGACATCTGCCCATGTGTCATGCACCCATAGAAGAGTAGATGGAGGTTTGTCCCCCTACTAGAATGAGGAAAGGAGGGGGTGCATGCCTAGGGAGGCGTGCGCCCAAGGATAATGATCCCTGAAGTCCCATACAGATGGGACTCTAGGTTGCTTCATGGAATAAACTTAGGTGGCACCTAAGACTCTACTTTGACCAATCTTAGTGCCATCTAAGGATGTTGGAGAGGGGCTCTCATCTGATTGGATCAGGTGATATCATCCCATCAATCAGATTTAGATCTGATTGTACGAAGGGATGTGATTGGGTTGGATGAAGTGGCATTGCATGGCGCAGCAAGATCTATATAAATCCTATCTGTGCCTAGGTTTAGAGGTTCTCCCCTTGCCCATGCCACATAGCCATCTCCCTCTCTCCTCCATGCCTACCTCTAATCTACTCTCTCCTCTCCATGCCCAAGGGGCTTTGGGCTTCAGTTTGGTGCGATCCGGGCAAAAGAAAGATGACAAGAAAGGAAGAAAGCAGTACTGCTGCAAGAGACGACATCGGATCTTCAAAAGTTATTTTAAAGACCTTCAAGATCAGATCCAGATCTGATCTTTGGAAGAAAGATTGAGAAGGAGGAGATATCTAAATTCTATCCGAGTGGATACCGGTAGAGGCCAAGCGATTGCATGGCTACATCCAGAACCTCAGGCAATTAGCAGGATCTTCATAGGATAATAAGATTACCCAAGAATAAGGTATAAATTAAATTAAATTAAATTAAATTAAATTAAATTTATTAGATCCATCAAATCAAATCTAAAAAGTATCAGATCTAATTTAGATCTAAGAAAAAAAATTTTGAAATATTTTTCTAGGTCAAATCAGATTTGAACGAACTTGATCTGGAAAATAGATTTTACCCTTTAATTGGTATCAGAGCCAAGTTCCTATAAATAATTTAGATCTTATTTTAATTTAATTTTGATCTAATAATTAGGTGATTTTAGATGTCACATGAGATATGATTAGATCTAAAATTAAAAAAAATAAAATTAAATAATTTAGATCTAAGTTGTACAAGATGCATGACTAGTTGTAGAATAAAATTATTCTATGTATAGTCATGCATGATCATAATTTAATTTAATTAGTTATAATTTTTAGATCTATTTATTTACTATTTTTTAATATTATAAGTATCATAATAAGATCTAAAAAATAGAAAATAAAGTTATTTAATTTTTTTATTCATATGAGATATGATGAAAGCATGTTTAGACTAGTTGTAGAATAGTTCTACATAATTATCTAGAATAGAATTTATTTTGATGTGATCAATTTAAATTTAATTTTTTAGATGAATATGAGATAATTTAGATTTGAAAAATATGCATGATATGATACATGAGATGTATGCAAAACATATTTATAGTTAGATTAATTTTATATATGAGATATATGATATAGATCTAACTAGTTTTATAGATTTCTTTTTTATATTTCTGATTAAGATATTCTCCTTGACCGTCTGATCATCAAAAATAAAGTAGAATTTAAATGCCCTCTCCTCCCATTCGATGGGATGTTCTTATGATGTGTAGGGGTGCTGCGCATTCGTCCTTAGTCAGATATCCAAAAACTTATTTTCTGCAAAACCCTAGATTCTTAAACCCTAGAATTTTATTTATATATTTTGTTTGTGAACCCTAAACTTAATTGAGAATTAAGATTATGAAATATGTTAAGTCTAAAAACTAAAAATTTTTAGATTTAAGAAATATTCATAAAATTGGATTCGGGTTGGGTAGTTTAATTAGGTCTAAGTGGTTGATCAAACTGAATCAAGAGTTGGTTAGATGAGATCAAGAGTACTTAAATTGACCAGCCTAATAGGATTAAGTCTAGGTCAAGATCGAATCACATGAGAGATCGATCAAGTTAAGACCTAATTAGGCTCAGCGGTTAAAGTCTGGATTATAGGCTAACCCAATTGGTTCTGACTCAATAATTTGGTATCTAAGGTAAGTTTGATAGATACGATCGATTGGTTTTTAATTGGGAGCTACTCGACATGAATGCATTCTTGTTGAGTTAATGGCGTATCCCTTCCACCGGTCTCACTTATCTAGCCATATTTGTTGGCTCAGTCCTTATCTGAGATGGCCAATAATCTAATCTAACCCATGCCACTAGGTTAGTCATAATTGTTATGACTATGTCAAGACTAGTTTAATGAGATCTAAATCAAATCTTTCTAAGAAAAGATTAAGTCTAAAATCTTTTATCATTATAGAGTGTGGGCCCTTTCCATGGTTGATTGTTCTCAGCTGTTTACAATGGTTCAGTTTCACTGGGAAGACGCAATCATATCTATTAGGCATTGGATGCTATGGGCTGGAGGATGGATTGGGCTCAATATTTTGGATATGATAAGAGACTCAATTAGGAATTCAATCTGTGCAAATGGTAGGTCTGACTTAACTAAGGAGTGGATCAATATTCTGGGCATAGAGAGATTCATGAATTAGAGACCAAGTTTGGGTGCACCATGATTAGAAAATCATTGGATAAGAGTTGTCCACTCATTGGCTAATCCATCATAAATAACTATTAGGTGAGGTGATGAGTCAGTTGGTGGGACTGCACCACCCATTAAAAATCTATAATCGTAGAGATTTTTGCATCACTACAAAAAGAGTGTAAGGATCCAAGAAAATAGTGGAAGGTAATTTATTTAAAAATAAAACCCTTAAATAAATTATTCAAATCTTAATTACAATATCTAACTAGAAACTTTGACTCTCTATAGAAAAATATCTGCGTCCAACCCACTAGCACGTATGCTAGACATCCATAGACTGATCGAGCCCAATTACAAGGATTGGCTCCAAAACTTCAAAATTATTTTGGGTTCCAAGAAGTTAACTCATGTATTGAACCAGGACCCCCCACCTTACCAATCCATCCATCCATTGAATAGAGAGCATCTCGTGACAAGTTGATGGATGAAGATAATAAGGCTAGATATTACATGTTGGGCTCGATGTCTGATGAGCTTTAGCACCAACATGAAGATATCAAGACTGCCCATCAAATATTGACTCATCTACAAGGGATGTTTACTGAACAGAGTCATGCAGCCAAGTATCAAGTCACTAAACAACTGTTCAAGGCTAAAATGCATGATGGGCAGTCAGTCCAAGATCATTGTCTGATGATGATCAAAGATTTGAAAGAGCTTAAGAAGCTCAGTGTGAAGTTGGACCTGGATCTACAGAATGATATAATTCTGCAATCCTTGATTGATGCATATGGGTAGTTCATCATGAACTACCATATGCATAAACTTCAAAATTCTCTGGCCGAGCTTATGAACATATTGGTTACTGCCGAGCTTTCTATGAAAGTTTCTAAAGGCTCAGTGCTTGTTGTGGAATGGACTTCTTCCAAGAGAAAGTCTTTTGAAAAAAAGAAGAAGTCTATGAAAAGACAAAAGGTGAAAGGAGGAAAAAAAAAAGGCAGAGTTGAAGAAGAAGGCCGCGGACAAAGAAAAGTATTTTCATTGCAACACTGGTGGTCACTGGAAGCGAAACTGCCATACTTACCTGGCCACCCTGAAGAATAAGAAGGAGGTAGGTCCTTCTGGAGGTTTGCTCATTATTGAGTCTAATCTTATGATTTCTTCTGCATCCAGTTGGGTACTTGACTCTAGTTTTAGTGCTTCTTTATGCACTTCCATACAGGATCTTAAGGATAGTAGGAGGTTGAGGGATTGTGAGATGATCCTATGCATTGAAAATGGAGCAAGGGTTGCTGCTGTGGCCGTGGGAACATACCCTCTTCGACTACCATTTGGTTTAGACTTAGTATTAAAGGACTGTTATTATGTGCCTGCAATAAGCAGAAATTTGATTTTTGTTTCATGCTTAGCACTAGAAGGATATGTAAATAGTTTTCTTAAGAATCATTGTGACATTCTTTATGAAAGAAATAAAATTGCAAGTGGTTTTCTTATTAACGATCTTTACCAATTACATATTGATGTATCTATTTTTAATATCAAGTAAAATGTGAATGCCATAAGAACAAAATGACTCAGAGATAGTCCAAATGATAGGTATCTATGGCACCTAAGACTAGGTCATATAGCAGAAGATAGGATTAACAAATTGAAAAAAATTAGGCTATTGAGTCTGTTGACTTTCGAGTCATATCCAATTTATGAATCTTATCTTCATGGCAAAATGACTAAGCTTCCTTTTGTAGGACATGGGGAAAGGGCCACGGATCTTCTTGCTCTAGTACATACTGATGTGTGCGGTCCATTTGATGTGCCGACTAGAGGCAACTTTGCCTACTTCAAAACCTTTATCAATGATTTATCTCAGTATGGGTATGTGTATCTTATAAGACACAAGTCTGAAGATTTTAAAAAATTCAAGAAATTCAAACATGAAGTAGAAAAGCAAACTAAAAAACCTATTAAGGTTCTTTGATCAGATCGAGGAGGTAAATATCTTAGTCGGGAATTCCTGGACTATCTCAAGAGAAATGGCATAGTCTCTCAATGGACTCTATCTAGAATACCTCAACTCAATGGGATTTCAAAATGGAGGAATCGGATCCTATTAGATATGGTCCGATCCATGATGAGCTTCATAAATCTTTCTGATTTTTTTTGGGGACACAGTCCGTTAACTACAATATACTTACTGAACAGGGTTTCCTCTAAAATCATTCCTACCACACCGTATGAATTATGGCATGGTAAGAAATCAATGTGAAGGCATTGACTATCAGGATATCTTTTCATCAGTAGCTATGCTAAAATTCATCCGCACATTGCTTGCTATTGCAGCCTATTTTGATTATGAAATATAGCAAATGGATGTGAAAATGGCATTCTTAAATGGATACTTTGAGGAAGATATCTATATGGATCAGCTGCTACATTTTACATCCAGTGATGCTGATCACAAGGTATGCAAGCTACAAAGGTCCATATATGGACTTAAGCAAGCATCTCAGAGCTGGAATACTCATTTTAATGATGTGATCAAATTATTTGATTTCATCAAGAACAAGGAAGAATCTTGTGTCTTCAAAAAGATCAGTGGGAGCGCTATTGTCTTCCTTGTATTGTACGTGGATGATATCCTCCTTATTGGAATAATATTCATATGTTGATCATAGTTAAAATAAGGTTATCCAAGAAATTCTCCATGAAAGACCTAGGAGAAGCATTCTTTATTCTAGGAATTAAGATCTATAGAGATAGACCGAATAGGATGCTAGAACTTTCACAGAAGATGTATATAGAGAAAGTGCTAAAGAGGTTTAGCATGGAAAACTCTAAGGGGGGATTAGTACCTTTCAAACATAGCATTCATCTCTCCAAGAAGATGTACCCTAACACACCTGAGGAGATAGAATGCATGAACAAGATCCCTTATGCTTCAGCAATAGGAAGCCTCATGTATGCCATGTTATGTACACGTCCTAATATAGCCCATGCTGTGAGTATCACGAGCAGATATCAGTCGAATCCAGGCGAAGAACATTGTACTCTATAAAATGTATCCTTAAATACTTGAGAAGAACTAAGGATATATTGTTGGTTTTTGGTAATGGAGAACTCCAAATCCAGGGATATATAGACTCAGATTTTATATCTGATGTAGATGATCGAAAATCGACATCTGGGAGTCTATTTGTGTGTAATGGTGGTGCTGTCAGTTGGAAGAGTTTCAAGCAAACAGTGATAGCAGATTCCACCATGAAAGTAGAATACATCGCTGCGTCAGAAGCAGAGAAGGAGTTATTCTAGTATAAGAAGTTTGTGGTAGAAATCAAAGTGATGCCTTCAGATGTCATTCCTCTATACTACAATAACAATGGCACCATAGCCCTTGCTAAAGACCCATGATCTCATCAGAAATCCAATCACATCGAGCGGTGATACCACCTCATCTACGATTACCTCGAGAAAGATTACATCGAGGTCAAGAGAGTCGACTCTATAGATAATGTGGCAGATCTATTCACAAAGCCATTGGGTTAGTAGAAGATCGAAGCCCACCTTGAGAAGATGGGACTTAGATTTGTAGCCAATTGACTTTAGGTCAAGTGGGAGTTTGTTAGATATGGGTGCCCTAGAAGCCAGAATTGGCTAACACTTATTATACACTTCTAAGGGCAAAATTATAATTTTGACTATAAATAATAAAATGGATTATTTTCTAACATAATGTGTATTTAGTGTCTGTGATACATCCCTTGAGTTAATGACAATGATAATTCTTATTTTCAAGAGTTGAAAATTTAAGACATGAATTTTTATTATTAACTCATAAAATGCTTCTGACCGTAGGATTATCATGAGGATGGTGATTGATCTGAAAGATTAGTATATAATTTTTTCTTTATGGTAGATGAGTCTTGAGTCTGCGGTGTAGAGACATCGGGAGTGAGAGTATAGATACTCGTTAGAGAACGAGGGCACTGAGCGTGACCACCTCGAGCAGTCATAAGGAAGTCTACCTTCTTGTTGATGACTGGCTCGAAGCTGTAGTGGTGTGTCTGGTTTTTTGATCTGAGGTGCATCAACAGTTCATCTTGAGGGTGTTATAGTTTGACTACACCATGACTCAATCTTCTAGCCATTCGGAACCCTGAGGTATATGTTGGCTATAGCATATTCATTGTAGGAATTGGATTGCACTAAGAGAAAATCTATCTACCTCAGTAGATGAGGAGCAGCCCGATGATGATCATGAGAATCAAGTCCATAAGACAATGGCCATGGCAGAGTGAAATGATAGAAAGAGTTTCTATTAAGGTTTTCACATCGGACTTAAATCGAATGATTAATTCATATGATGGAAATTAAGGTTTGATGAGTTCACCTTAACCCTAAACCGATCGAAACTCAAGATAAAATAACTTAATCACACATGTAACTACACTAAGAGGTTCATTTTCAATTCTGATTGGTTGCCACCATATACTACTATGTGTCACTGGTGGATTTTAGAAGCAATTAGAATGATTTGAATGATCGATCATTCTAGTTGTCTAAATCAGAAAAGTTCTAATCCATTGGAAGGTGTTTCAATGATGTCGATGATAGAGATCAAGACATATCTTATTACCGTATTGAATTGAACCTAACTGGATTACACAAATAAGGGTTTAGATCTGGATATCATTAATTGGACTAATCCAATTCAATTGATTTGAATTAGATTCAATTAGGTTCAAGGAAATCATGCTAGCACATAATTGAGCCTAAAGTTCTCCTTCAATAATCATTAAATGTTATCTTGATTGAGCTAAATGTGTTTGGCTCACTCAGGTATCTTTACTTGGTCTGACTGAAGCTTGTCCAGGTTAGAAAATAATTATCTTAATTTATGAGATAAATTTGAGACAACACCTACCATTTTCCATCACCTGCTAATTCTTGTCTTTTGACTTTGGTCAAATGTTGACCTTTGATACTTAGACATCTGTTCGTGTGTCATGCACCTATAAGAGAGCAGATGGAGGTTTGTCCCCCTACTAGAAAGAGGAAAGGAGGAGGTGTATGCCTAAGGAGGCGTGCACCCAAGGATAATGATGCTTGGAGTCCCATATAGATGGGACTCCAGGTTGCTTCATGGAATAAACTTAGGTGGTGCCTAAGACTCTACTTTGATTAGTCTTGGCACCATCTAAGGATGTTGGAGAGGGGCTCTCATCTAATTGGATCAGGTGATGTCATCCCACCAATCAGATTTAGATGTAATTGCACAAAGAGATGTGATTAGCCGGGACGATGTTGCACTGCATGGTGCAGCAGGATCTATATAAACCCTATCTATGCATAGGTTTAGAGAGGTTCTCCCCTTGCCCATGCCACATAGCCATCTCCCTCTCTCCTTCATGTCTACCTCTGATCTTCTCTCTCCTCTCCATGCCCAAGGGGCTTTGGGCTTCAGTTTGGTGCAATCCAAACAAAAGAAAGGTGACAAGAAAGGAAGAAGGCAGCACTGCTACAAGAGACGACATCGGATCTTCAAAAGTTATTTTGAAGACCTTCAAGATCAAATCCAGATCTGATTTTTGGAAGAAAGATTGAGAAGGAGGAGATATCCAAATCCTATCTGAGTGGATACTGGTAGAGGCCAGGAGATTGTGTTGCTACATTCAGAACCTTAGGCAATCAGCAGAATCATCATAGGATAATAAGATTACCCAAGAACAAGGTATAAATTAAATCTAATTTAATTTAATTTATTTTATTATATTATATTCATTAAATTAGATTTAAAAAGTATCAAATCTAATTTAGATCTAAGAAATTTTTTTTTGAATTATTCCTCTTGGTCAAATTAGATTTGAACGAACCTAACTCGAAAAATAGGTTTTACCCTTCATTTCACGCATCAACTTTTCTTATTCTCTTGAGGTGCCATCCCACCTGATTTCCCTCTAATTTTTTTATGGAAAATAGTTTATTTTTGTGCACATCTTCCCTGGAGTCCATGCCATAAAATCGGGAGGGGTGCGCAAGAGTTGGGCACCCCAATCCTTGCTTAGTTTGGACATGCTTTCTAGGTATTCGATCTAGACAACGACTCTATCATAACTCTCTATTGAGATTTCTTCATGTTTTAGAGTTGAGAGAGAGTATTTAGTCATGGGAATCTTGGGTGCAAAAAGAGTTTGGTCTTGGTGCTTTGTAAAGATACAAATTATTATGTCTAGATGAGAGAAAAGAAAGAGAGAAGAAAGGTCTTCTCTAGGGTCTCTCTTAGCTTCTTTTCCACAATCTTTTTGAGAGGAAAAGATGAAGAAAAGAAGTTCTTCTAGATCCTTCCATCTCTTCTTTGGTGCTTTGGAAGGTCCAAGTTGATCAAAGAGAGAGTATCGCCATCAACCGTTGAAGAAGGATGAACACAATACTAGCATATTGTGCTGATTTTCAGTCACCAAACTTCGGATCAATGATCGAGGCTTCATGTGGACTTTCTATAGAGGTCGGATAGGTGTGCAGCTCGAAGTGATGATCTCAACCTCGGATGAACAAGTGGAATTCCTGACTTATGAAAGATAAAAGAGATTCGATCTCTTTCTCCCACTAGATTAGATATAGTCTTGGTTTAATGTTGATATGATCAAGATCATCATCTTTATTTAATATTTAATTTTAGATTTATTAGTATGCAAAGATCATGATATTAGATCCTAGATCTAATATTTATTTATATTTTTTAATAAATTAATAAGATTAATTTATTGCTTTCGCTGATCTATTTTGATAAAAGTTTCAAAATACCTTCATGAAACCCTAGACCTTTCCTTCAAGGCACGCATGAACACCTATCCAGTTTCTCCAATAGTGGTATCAAAGTCTAGGTTTGTTTATGTCATGATTATGTATGCATAAAAATCTAAAAATAATATTTAAGATCATACGTACTGATTTTAAGATTGTCCTACTGTAAGGTTTATCCCTTATAGTAGAAAGGTTGTCCTAGTATGTGCTGATCTGAAAAATCTAAATCATAAATAAGTTAGATGAGATCTAAATTAATTTATGATTAATTTTTAGATTTTAGATCAAAAATAAATTATTTTATGATCTATTTTTTGATTATTTAGATGAGATCTAATTAATATGTTTCATGTTTAGATCTAGATCCTTATGGTGTATATGTTGGACATGTGTTTGTTATTTGAATCTAGAAATTATATATGTAATATATATGTTTTGTAGAATTTAGATTCAAAATCCTAGGATATGATCTAAACATTGAAAGAATTCATATTTGAAACCCTAATTACTGCTAGCATGCATGTAGTAGAGCTGACTCGGTTCTTTAGTCGAGTCAACTCAAAACCCTAAATTGAATGTGTATCAAAGTAAAATGTTTATAATTTGAAACTATTCCAAAATCATGATCAATGATGCACTTAATTAAGAATTAAGAGTCAAAGTATAGATCTAGAATTGTGAATTAAAGATATAATGACACTGCATAAATCATGGGTTGTGGGTTAGCGTGGATCAGATCATTAATTGGGTTAGACCTAGGGCTAGAATCGAATATGGACTAAGTTAAGAAATTGATTAAATATAATTAATAGTTAATTTGGATTAGGTCAATTCTTCTCTATAGATCAATTCAATAGTTATAGCTGATCATAGTCCATACATTTGATTTTATCAAATGGATCTGATCATGGCTCGGTGGTCGAGCCCGAGCCTTTAGGCAAACTAAATCAAAATTGGTAAATTATTTAGTATCTAAGGTAAGTCTGGCAATCCAGATTGGTAGTCTTTAATTGGCAGCCTGCTTACCTAGATTTTTTTTCTTGGTGTCTAAGATAAGCTTTGGAAGACCCTCCCATCGATCTTACTTACTTGGCTAATGTGGTTAGTCAGCTTTTGATTACGTTACTCATTGACTCAAGCTAACCTATGTCACCTAGTTAAATTAGTGTGATTGATTTTATTCAATAAGACTGATATATGTGCCCATGGATCGAAATTGATCCTAGTCCTCATCAATAACTTAGAGAAGTTAGTGGAAGGATTTGACCTAGTGAAGTAGTGGGAGTAATTTGATCCATGTCTTCTCTATCCTTAAATCACTTAATTAAATCTTCTAAATTATTAGTTCTTTAAAAAAAATATTATGGTGATAACAAGATCATAGCCTCCCATTAAGTTGGACAATAATGGGTCTATTAGTTTAATAATTATTGGAGGTCCAAAGGCCTAGTGCTTATTAACTAATGAAATTATCATTCATAATATGATAACTTGGAAGTCTCGCTAATGGTGGTCAAGTTGGCCAACTAAAGTCGGACCTAATTATTCGTTGGTTAGATGCACCAAGTGTGGTCATGTTAATGGTTGGACCTAACCAAAACTTTTTAGTGGAGGCCAAAGCCTACTGATTAGGCTTCTGGGGCAAGATTAAATTATTAAAAATTATTTAAAGAAATAATTGATTAAGAACCTACCCATAGATCCATATGGATCGATTGACCAAAGTTGGGCATGTATGCAGTCTGTGTGGATTCTAGTATCTACTAAAAAATTAAAGTAATTACTTGAATTAGAGGTAGAGACTACCAATTCATATAAAATAGTGGAAGAACCTTTAGACTAAAGTCCAAATCTTTGTGAAAGAAAATGTCCTACAATCCAATCAAAATATGTATTTTGATAGGTTATTCTTTTATCTTCCAAACTCATGTAATGATATTTCCAAATAAATAAAGATATTTATTTCATCATATGCTGCATCTTAATTATTTATTTAAGATTTTGATGAACCTCATAAATTAGGACTATGATTTTAGGGTTATGATGAGATCATACCAGTGAGACCTAAAATCTTAAAATCTTAATTTAAATATTTTTAGTCGATGGAACATTGAGTTGGAGATCAATATTTTTGGTAAGACTAGCACATTCTATGTATGCTCAATGGAGAGGATGATTGATCTCACAATTACTTATGTATGACACTAATATAAGTATGTGGGTGCTCATTAGAGAATCAATTCACTAAATTGATCTAACTCGAGAACAACTAATAGAGTCTTATCTACATTTCAATAGATGGTTCTCATAGTGGGAGTTGTTGAAAAAAAAATCCTGATTTTTCGGTCCAGGTTCGTTCAAATTTGATCAGATCAAGAGATATATTTTAAAAATTTTTCTCTTTGATCTGTATTAGATCTAGGATCTTTTAGATCTAATTCTTATTATTTTAATAAATAAAATAAGAATAAGAATAAATTAAATCAAATTTAATTTATCTGATTTGGGTAATCCTATTATCCGTTGATGATCCTATTTGCAGCGAAAGGTTCTGGATCTAGCCATGCAAGCGCCTGGCCTCTACCGATATCCACTCAGGCTGGATCTAGAGATCCTCTTCTTCTCTATCACATCTCCAAAAATTAGATCTAGATCTGATCTGGAGGATCTTCAAAACTCCTTTTGAAGATCAGCAGTCGTCCTTTGCAGCAGTGCAGCCTTCTAGCTTTTGATCGCCTTTCTCTTGCTTGAATCGCACCAACAAAAATCCAAAACTCCTTTTGGACGTGGAGAGCAAGGGGAGAAGGTGGTTTGGCATGGAGAAGGAGGGGAGAGGCAGCCTAGGGGCATATGGGAAATTGTGATTCAATCATCTCATATATTTGAGTTGGGCACAGGGTCTTATTTATAGACTGACTGTGATCCAACTTCTCTTCTTCCCAACCAATCACAACTCTTTGTGAAATCAGATCTAAATCTGATTGGTGGGAATAGAGTCCCCTGGATTCCTCCTTAGAGGGCGCCTAAGACCAGTCAAAGTTGGTTCTTAGAAGAACTCTAATTGGAATCCAAAAAGGAGATGGAGTCCTTGTCCAACAAGGACTCCTAGGCGCCTCCAACTTGGGCACACGCCAAGGGTGGCGTGCGCCCTCCTCCTTGCCAGGTTCTTGGCAGGGGACAGGCCCCCACCAGCTCTCCAATAGGTGCATGACATGTGGTCAAAAGTCAAAGTGTCAATGGTCAATGTTTGACCAGTCAAAGGTAGACTTTTGACCAAAGTCAAAGAACAAGAAATGGCAGGTGACCAAAAATGGCAGGTAATGTCTTACAAAATAAGACAACCTTTTTTGACTTGGACAACCTCCAGTCAGACCATATGAAGGCCTCTGATTGAGCACAAACTCCTTTGGCTCAGGTAGGACAACTTATTTATGATAGCAAAAGAAGAACGTTAGGTTCAATCGAGTGCTAGCACGATTTTCTTGAACCTAATTGAATCTCATTCAGATCAATTGAACTAGATCAGTTCAATTGATGATCACCAGATTCAAACCCTTATTTGTGTGACCCAGTTAGGTTCAGTTCTGTATGGTAATGGGATATGTCATGATCTCTATCATCGACATCATCGAAACTCCTTTCGATGGATCAGAACTCTTCTGATTCGAACAGCTAGAATGATCGATCATCTAAATCATTCTAATTGCTCCCAAAATCCACCAGTGACACCTAGCAGTATATGGTGGCAACCCATCAGAGCTGAATGTGAACCTCTTGGTGCAGCTACCTGTGTGATTAAGTTCTTCTATCTTGAGCCCCGATCAGATTAGGGTTAAGGTAAACTCGTCAAACCCTAGTCTCTGTCATATGATGTAATCATTCGATTTGAGTCCGATGTGAAAATCTAAATAAAAACTCTTTCTATTATTTCACTCTGCCATGGCCATGGACTTTTGGGCTTGATTCTCATGATTATCATAGGGCTGCTCCTCTACCACCGAGGTAGATAGATTCCATCTTGATGCCATCCAGTTCCTACAATGAACATGCTATAGCCAACATACACCTCAAGGTTCTGAATGGCTAGGAGATTGAGTAATGGTGTAGTCAAACTATAACACCCTCAAGGTGAACTGTCGATGCACCTTAGGTCAAAGAATCAGACATACTACTGCAGCATCGAGTCAGTCATTGACGAGAAGGTAGACTCTCCTAATGACTACTCGAGGTGGTCACGCTTAGTGCCCTCGTTCTCTAACGAGTATCTGTACTCTCGCTCTGGTGTCTCCACACCGTAGACTCAAGACTCATCTACTAAAGAGAAGCGATTGTACACCAACCTTTCGGATCAATCATCATCCTCATGATGATCCTATGGTCGGGAGCAATTTATGAGTTAATAATGATTATTCATGTCTTAAATTTTCAACTCTTGAAAATATGAATTATCATTACCATTAACTCAAAGGATGTATCACAGACACTAAATACACATATGTGATAGAAAATAATCCATTTTATTCATTATAGTCAAAATTATAATTTTGCCCCTAGAAGTGTATTACAAGTGTCAGCCAATTCTGGCTTCTAGGGCACATATATCAAACAATCTCCCACTTGTCCTAAAGCCAATTGGCTACAAGTCTAAGTTCCCATCTTCTCAAGGTGGGCTTCGATCTTCTGCTGGCCCAACGGCTTTGTAAGTGGGTCTGCCACATTATCTGTGGAGTTGACTCTCTTGACCTCGACATAACCCTTCTTGAGGTAATCGCAGATGAGGTGGTATCACCATTTGCTTGAAACTCTTCCAGCCGACAGGACCACCATTGCACACAAACAGACTCCCAGATGTCGACTTTCGATCATCTATATCGGACATGAAATCCGAGTCTGTGTATCCCTGGACTTGGAGTTCTCCATTACCAAAGACCAACATCATATTCCTTAGTTCTTCTCAAGTACTTAAGGATACATTTCACAGAAGTCCAATGTTCTTCACCTAGATTTGACTGATATCTGCTTGTGACACTCACAGCATGGGCTATATCAGGTCGTGTACATAGCATGGCATACATGAGGCTCCCTATTGCAGAAGCATAAGGGATCTTGCTCATGCATTCTATTTCCTCAGGTGTGCTAGGGCACATCTTCTTGGAAAGATGAATACCAGGTCTGAAGGGTATTAATCCCCTCTTAGAGTTTTCCATACTAAACCTCTTTAGTACTTTCCTCTATGTACATCTTCTGTGAAAGTCCTAGCATCCTATTCGGTCTATCCCTATAGACCTTAATTCCTAGAATAAAGGATGCTTCGCCTAGGTCTTTCATGGAGAATTTCTTGGATAACCATAATTTGACTGTTGTCATCATGGGAATATCATTCCCAATAAGGAGGATGTCATCCACGTACAATACGAGGAAGACAACAGCGCTCCCACTGACCTTTTTGAAAACACATGATTTCTCTTCATTTTTGATGAAACCAAACATTTTTGATCACATCATTGAAACGAGTGTTCCAGCTCCGAGATGCTTGCTTAAGTCCATATATGGACCTTTGCAGCTTGCAAATCTTATGATCAGTATCACTGGATGTGAAACCTAGCAGCTGTTCCATATAGATATCTTCCTCAAGATATCCATTTAGGAATGCCATTTTCACATCCATTTGCCATATTTCATAATCGAAATAGGCTGCAACGGCAAGCAATGTGTGGATGGATTTTAGCATAGCCACTGGGAAAAAGGTATCCTGATAGTCAATGCCTTCGCATTGACTATAACCTTTTGCCACTAGTCTAGCCTTGAATGTCTCCACATTTCCATCTGCACCAATCTTTCTCTTGAAGATCCATTTACACCCAATAGGTACTATACCTTCTGGTGGATCTACCAAGGTCCAGACTTGGTTTGAGTGCATCGAGTCAATTTCTGACTGCATTGCCTCTAGCCATTTCTCAAAGTTGATATCTGATATCGCCTTGTTGTAGGTTTTGAGATCATCACCATGAGCACCATTACCTACGAGGAATATTTCCTCTACGTCCTCTAAAATAATACCTACGTATCTCTCAGGGGGATGGAAAACTCTTTTCGATCTACGAGGTGGAGGAGGTAGTGTTCTTATTGGCTCAACCTGATTTGGTTTCAATTGGTCCTTAGCTTGTTGTACTTATGAGACTTTCTCATCAAGCTTAATCTGCTTTCCAATGCCGCTATCCTGAATAAACTATTTTTCAAGAAAGATGGCATGTCGACTCACAATCACATTGTGGTCTTCTGGAATATAGAAATAGTATCCTAATGACTCTTTAGGATATCCTATAAATTGAGCTCTAAAGGACCTAAACTCTAACTTGTCCGCTTGTTATCTTTTAATATGAGCTGGACAACCCCAAATTTTGAGATGACTCAGACTTGGTTTCTTACCATGCCATATCTCATACAATGTGGTAGGAATGGTTTTAGAGGGAATCCTATTTAGTAGATAAGTTGAAGTTAACAATGAGTGTCCCCAAAGGAAATCAGGGAGGTCTGTGAAGATCATCATGGATTGAACCATATCCAATAGGGTTCGATTTCTTCGTTCTAAAATGTATGTGATAGAAAATAATCCATTTTATTCATTATAGTCAAAATTATAATTTTGCCCCTAGAAGTGTATTACAAGTGTCAACCAATTCTGGCTTCTAGGGCACATATATCTAACAGTTGTGCATGTAATCCTTTGACCTGAGACTAACATAGAATTTTATATGTATGAATCTATATTTTGGTTTATACTCATTCATGACTCAGTCATGTACGGGGTGATCTAGATATGGTGGATTATATATGAAGGTTGTGAGTAGGTCAATATGGAATCGATCACTCCTAGTAAGAGAAGTTTGCATCCTACTTAAATCAAATGATGATTCAGAAAGTCTTTGATCAAAGCATGATGAAAATTAGAAATGATTTCTTGTATTTTATTAATCAAATCATCATCATAAGATTGAGAGAAATATGAATATGATATTGGATTTGACATATTTCCATATCCAAAGTTTTATTCGGGATGTAGGGTGATCGAAGGATCTTGTTGCACGGTAACTTTTCATTGAAGGATATTTTTGATATTTCTACCAAAATTTCGTATCTTCTGGATAGACATGATATGTTGCTAGACATCAATCTTATCTTGTAGGTTCGATCAAATTAAAGAATTTAATTTGATTATTAATTAGAAAGTATTCTAATTGATCTAATCGGGTTAGCTAGTTTTGACCTAAATTGGTTTGGTTGAGTTCTAACCAAATTAGGTCAAGTCGCACTCGGATCCACTACTAGCTAGATGTAGAATCCAATGGGTCACACACAAAAAAAATTGATCAAGGGTCTAATTGAATTAGATCAAGTTTGCAAGTTGAACATGCTAGTACATGTTGCAAACCCTAGCACCTAGATTCAAATCGGATACAAATCGGATTCCAATTTGGGCAAATTAAATCCAATTTGAGTCAAATCAAATTTGGCTAACTGATTGGGTTGACCCTAGGCTTGATGACTAGGGTCTAGGCAACACCTAATAGTAACCCATGTGCCAGAGACTCTCTCTCTTGGTGCATGGGGTTTTGATTCATGCATAAGGGACATGTGGCACATGTAGGTTGTTGGCGCCCCATTATCCATTTATTTATCACATAAATTTTGTTACATAATTTTTAGATCTAAAAAGGGGCATAGAAGAGTCCTTCTATAGGTGAAATCCCTTCGTAGATTATCTGGTATTTGGATAATGCAAGAATCTTTGCCGCCCCCCTTATCTTTTGGCGCCCCTTGGACTAAGAGTCCTAAGCGCCTTGGACTCCTTCCATGCCCACTTATCTCCATGCCTCCCTTCTAATATTGCACCATTTTTTGAGTCTCTTGGATCAGCATTTGATGTTGATCAATGGTGGAAACTAATGGCGCCAATTAGAAAGTATTGTGACTCTTTAGAAGAAAGTTACGTAGAATTATATGAAGAGTCCTTCTGTTGCAAGGCACCTCTTCATATTAATTTCTTGAATTTCACGTAACATTTTCTTCTGATGGGGCATGATATTTTTGAATGGGCATGAGATGAGAATATGGAGAGAGTGTGAGAAATTTTAGGTGGCACCCCTACGTACATTATAAATAAGGGTGCACATCGAGAGTCCAAGGCATAAAAAATTCCTCCTCCTTTCTTACGAGAGTTTCTTTTGTCCAATTTTCTTTCTTTTCTTCTCTTGTCTAGACAAGGTTCTAATAAGTGCAAGAAGTCTTTCTTAAGATAAAGAGATTAGGAAGAAAAATTAAGAACATAAGGAGAAAAAGGTAAGGCAAAGAAAGGCATGAAGGGTGACATTAAAGGCTTAGAATGGTTATGCCTAAATAATTAAAATTTTTATTATAAAAATTTTAATTAAATTAATCAGAGGTGCTGGTGTCTTGATCAAGCCTCCATGTGGATCAACATTGGAGGATGAACATGTGGACACCTAGTGGAACCCCTGATGAACTGCTACCAATGATCTAGGTCAAATTAGGATTAAGTGATCAGATGTATGTTCCAATATTCTAATTTATGTTATAAATATATATTATATAATTTAAACTCTAATAAGATGGTCCTAGGATTTGGATTTTGTTTTATGAATTTCATAATTTTGCTTTGAAATCTATGCTTTCATCCTATACACCAAACCCTACATTGGCATCAGAGTAAGCCTTATTAGGTTAAATCATATGTTGCTTTGTTTATATATATTAATGGCAAAATTGTAAATATGATATGATCATGTTTAATTTTTTTTAAGCATGTTATTTATATAATGTGATTATATTTGTTTAATCATAATTAGATTATGATGTATATACCATTCTATAAGGTTGCCCTAACATAGTGGCATCTATTCACTATGTAATGATGGTTGTCCTAGAAAGATTATACATGTTAATATGTTTGTTATATATCATGACTGATATATTCATATATTTAGTATGATTTAAATTAAAATGTGCATAGAGACCAATTAAAGTTCTCTATAAAATTATATTAAATTATAGTATAATTAATCGATAGCAGAACTAGATTGGATGTCTAATGGATCAATCGATGTCTTAAGTGGTTCATGATTGGTAAAAGGAATGTGGTTTCTAATTAATTCTTTTGTCTGACCTAGCCAATTTATTAGTATCTAAGAAAAGCAATGGGGGGACCCCCATCTCTCTCCCACTTATCTGACTGATTAGATTAATTTAATTCTAAATTGGGTGCTTAGAGTTATATTCACTACATTAAGGCCTTCCTTCATGCTAGGTCATTATTATGTCACGAACCATATTAGGTTTATTATGTAACCACAAGATCTATTATGAAAACTGATGTAATATTAATCTAGTGCATTAAGATACTTACAGCATTTTGGATATACTGCTTTGTTGTGCAACCATAAGAACAGTTATATTTCATTTTGACTGTATAAAAATGAAAGGTCCTACTTAACTAAAATATTATAATTTGTTGTGCAAACTCAAAGCTATTAATATTTTAGAGGTCAGGTTTATATTGAGAATTGCATGAGATGCAATTGAAAAGAGTTTTCTATCTTTGAACTTATAAAAAGTTTGTTGTGCAACCATAAGACTTTTTAGAAGAAATTAGGGTCTCAATCCCACTAAGAAAACTAATTAGATTTTCTCAATTATCATATTGGAGGGTTATAATTTTTAATAAAATAGTGGAAGAAACAATTCAATTAAAGTCCTAATTTAATTATGTATGTCATCATGAGTTGTTTGCTTATGTAATATTTTTTATTATATAGATTAAAATAGCTTCTTCGCTTTTATTGCATTCAATTTTGGATTCAAATAAGTTGACCAGTCCTAATTATATTTTGAGAAATCTTAAAATTATACTTAATCAAGAGAATCTCTCCTATATCCTCAAAATTCCTGATCCTAAGAAATTAGGGGAAGTTGCCACAGATGAAGAAAAAGCCACATATAAGAACTAGCAAAATGATTCGTTAACTATCAAATGCATCATACTGGCCTCCATGAATAATGAATTATAGAGGCAGCATGATGGCATGGATACTCAATCTATATTGCTTAATCTAGAAGAGCTTTTTGGAGAGCAGAGTAGGACTGCTAGATATGAGATATCTAAGGAGTTATTCCATGCCAGGATGATAGAGAGATCATCCATACAAAATCATGTTCTGATGGTAATTGACCTAATCACTTGATTAAGTCAATTAGATTTTATCATGGATGGGAAGTTGAGTCAGGGTCTGATCCAGAAATCACTTTCAAAATTATTTTTTCAGTTTATCATGAACTATCATATGAACGAACTGAATTCTATCCTACCTAAGCTGTTAAATATATTAAAAATAGCAGAGAGCCATATCAAAAAGGATAAGACTCTTCTTCTTCTTATCGATAGGATCTCCAAGAAGAAGATAGGTAGAAAGGGTTCAAAGAGGAGGCTGAACTCTAAAGGTGGCATAAATAAGAGAAAGAAGGAGATGAAGGCCTCTAGACAGATGATCTATTTTCACTGCAGCAAAGAAGGTAACTGAAAGAGGAATTCCAAGGCTTACCTTGCAACTATAAAAACTGGTGCAAATATTACACCAAAAGATATATATGAGATACATATAATATTGTCATTAAATTATTTCATTTTAATCTCTTAGGTATTGGATATCGGCTATAGTTTTCATATCTACAAATCATTACAGGGGCTATAGAAAATTAGAAGTTTGAAGAAACGTGACTTCGAGCTCCATGGCGTTGGAGGAGAGTCCATCCAAGCAGAAGTTGTAGGAACAAATATATTGAAGTTACCTTCTGAAAAGATCTTAAAGTTGACAAATTATTATTATATGCCTAAGATCATTAGAAATATTGTATCTATACCCTTGTTATTAAAATAAGGTTATAGTCTTGATGTAACGAGCAAAGGTTGCTCGATTAAATATTCTAATGTAATAATATGTTTTGGCATTTTTAACAATGGTTTGTTGACTCTATGTTTGGATGATAATATATTTCATGTTGATAAAAATAGAAAACATAAGAGAGAAGACATAAATAATACTTTACTTTGGCATTGTTGGCTAAGTCATATTAGTGAGACTAGGATTAACAAGTTATATAAAAAAAAGTTCTTTGAACTTTATGATTATGAATAATTAGGAACTTGTGAATCATGTCTCATGGGTAAATTGACCAAGACTCCATTTAGTAGACATGGTGAAAGGACAAGTGAGTTATTAGAACTTGTACATTCAGATGTATGTGGTCCTATGACAACTCAGGCCAGAAGAGGATACTTCTATTTTATAATATTTACTGATGATTTATCTAGGTTTGGATATATATGAAAGAAATATGCCCTCAAGCCAATCAAAATTTATATTTTGATGGGCTATTCTTTGTCTTCCAAACTCATATAATAAAATTTTCAAATGAATAAAGATATTTATTTCATCATATGCTGCATCTTAATTATTTATTTAAGATTATGATGAATTTCATAAATTAGGGTTATGATTTTAGGATTATGATGAGATCATACCAGTGAGACCTAAAATCTTAAAACCTTAATTTATATATTTTTGATCGATGGAACATTGAGTTGGAGATCAATATTTCTGAAAAGACTGGCACATCCTATATATGCTCAATGAAGAGGATGATTGATCTTCCAATCACTTATGTATAGAGAATGAGTTCACTGAATTGATCCAAGTCAAGAACATCTAATAAAGTCTTATCTACATGTCAATAGATGGTTCTTAACGTGGGAGTTGTGCATGTAATCCTTTGACCTGAGACTACCATAGAACCTTATATGTGTGAATCCATATTTTGGTTCATACTCATTCATGACTTAGTCATGTACGAGGTGTTCTGGATATGGTAGATTACATACGAAGGTTATGAGTAGGTCAGAATGGAATCGATCACTCCTAGTAAGAGGAGATCGCATCCTACTTGCTTCAATCAAATGATGATTTAGGAAGTCTTTGATCAAAGCATCATGAAAATTAGAAATGGTTTCTAATATTTTATTAATCAAATCATCATCATAAAATTGAGAGAAATATGAATATGATATTGGGTTTCACATATTTCGATATCCAGAGTCATATTCGAGATGCAAGATGATTGAAGGATCTTATTGCATGATAACTTTCCACTGAAGGATATTTTTGATATTTTTATAAAAATTTCATATCTTCTGGATAGGCATGACACATTGCTAGATATCAATCTTGTCTTATGGGTTTTATTGAATTAAAGAGTTTAATTTGATCATTAATTAGAAAGTATTCTAATTGGTTGAATTGGGTTAGCTAATTTTGACCTAAATTTGTTTCGTTGAGTTCTAACTATATTAGGTCAAATCGCACCTGAACCTACTGCTGGCTAGATATGGAACCTATTGGTTTAGAATCTAGTTGACGCCAAATCGAGTTGGAGTTGAGGAAGAAGAGGTCGCCATCGGTGACCTACAAAATAAAATTTCATTCGGAGTTAGTGGTGGTGGATCCGGTAGGATCCTTCGATGATCAAGTCAGCTCTTCTAGCCAACAGAAATAGAGTGCTCAAAAAAAAATTCAATAGAGTTTTGGGAAGGAGAAGAGAGCTTAAAGAAAATATATCTAGAGGATCTTTTTTATAGACAGAGCCTATAGCAGACTGATAGTGATAGCCATAGCTATCCGATAGTGGGCCGCTGGGGGCCACGTAGGGTTTGTTATGGAGAGAGGTGCCATCTATCGCAGACTGATAGTGATAGCCATAGCCGTCCGATAGTGAGCTGCTCGAGGCCATGCAGGATTCATTATGGAGAGAGGCACCATCTGTAGCAGACTGATAGTGACAGCTGTAACCGTCTGGTAGTGGGTGGCTTGGGACCGCATGGAGTTTGTTATGGAGAGAGGTGTCCATTATCGCGATGTGTCCGTTAGTCGAGATTTAATAGTCAAAGTTCGAAGAAAGCAGGTGTTGATTGTTGAAGAGCTTTGACATACATCAATTCTAGAAGAGTTCGGACTCCTAAAGAAAATATAACTAGAGGGGATGACCCAAGAGGAATGCTAGTTAAAATCTAAAAGTAATCCACTGGAGGAATCTGGATGGAGCTCGACTAATGGAGAAGATTAGAAGAAATTTGACTGATGGAGAAGTCTAGAAGGAGTTTGACTGATGGAGAAGTTCGACTAAAGGAAAAGTCTGAGAGAAGTTCAGTTGAAGGAGAAGTTCGGAAGGAGTTCGACCGCTGGAGTAGTCTGGAAGAGGTTCGGCTGCTGGAGGAGTTTGAGCACTGGAGGAGTCCGGGAGGGATTCAGCCACTAGAGGAGTTTGACTGCTGAAGGAGTCCGAGAGGGGTTTGGCCGCCGAAGGAGTTTGACTGCTGAAGGAGTCTGAAAGGGGTTCGACCGTTGAAGAAAGAATTTTCAATCGAAGCTCTTCTATGATTACCAGTAACATTAGGCTAAGTATCAGACTGGACTTCGACAGAAGTGGAGTTTATCTCCAACACTAGTCCCCGTACTCTAGAGTTCGAAATTTGAAGGAAGGGAGTATAAAAAAGATGACTGTCGAAGTTCTTTTTCGTGCTCTACATCCATTGAGGTTGAAGCTTGGGGGAGATCTTATCTTCTATTGAAGTTGAAGCTCGGGGGAGATCTTATCTTCGATTGAAGTTGAAGCTCGAAAGAGATCTTATTTCCCATAGAGGTTGAGAGAGATCTTATTTTCTTTTGAAGTTGAAGCTCAGAGGAGATCTTATCTTCCATTGAGATTGAGAGAGATCTTATTTTCCTTTAAAGTTGAAGCTCGAAAAAAATCTTATCTCTAGCCAAGATTGAAGGAGATCCTATCTCCTGTTGAAGTTGAAAGCTTGAGGGAGATCTTATCTCTAGCCAAGGTTGAAGAAGATCTTATCTCCTATTGAAGTTGAAGCTCGGAAGAGATCGTATCTTTCCTTGAGGTTGAGAGAGATCTTATCTTCTTTTGAAGTTGAAGCTTAGGGGAGATCTTATCTCCAACCGAGATTGAAGCCCGGGGAGATCTTATCTCCAGGCAAGATTGAAGGAGATCCTATCTCCTATTGAAGTTGAAGCTCGAGGAAGATCTTATCTCCAGCCAAGGTTGAAGGAGATCTTATCTCCCATTGAAGTTGAAGCTCGGAAGAGATCTTATCTTTCGTTGAGGTTGAGAGAGATCTTATCTTCTTTTGAAGTTGAAGCTTAAGGAAGATCTTTCTCTAGCCGAAGTTGAAGTCCGGGGAAGATCTTATCTCTAGCTGAGGTTGAATGAGTTCCTATCTCCTGTTGAAGTTGAAGCTCGAGGGAGATCTTATCTCTAGCCAAGTTGAAGGAGATCTTATCTTCTAGTTGAAGCTCGAAAGAGATCTTATCTTCCATTGAGGTTGAGAGAGATCTTATCTTCTTTTGAAGTTGAAGCTTAGGGGAGATCTTATCTCCAGCTGAGGTTGAAACCCAGGGGAGATCTTATCTCCAGTCGAGGTTGAAGAAGATCTTATCTCTCGAGGAAGATCTTATCTCCAAAATGGTTGAAGGAGATCTTATCTTCTATTGAAGTTGAAAGCTCGAAGAGATCTTAACTCCAGTCAAGGTTGAAGGAGATCTTATCTTTTTTTGAAGTTGAAGCTCGGGGGAGATCTTATCTCCAATCGAGTTGAAGCCCGGGGAGATCTTTTCTCCAATTGAGGCTGAAGAAGATTCTATCTCCTGTTGAAGTTGAAGCTCAGAAGAGATCTTATCTTCAACCGAGGTTGAAGGAGATCTTATCTTCTGTTGAAGTTGAAGCTTAGAAGAGATCTTATCTTCCATTGAGATTGAGAGAGATCTTATCTTCTTTTTGAAGTTGAAGCTTGGGGGAGATCTTATCTCCAATCAATGTTGAAGCTTGGGGGAGATCTTATCTCTAGCTGAGGTTGAAGGAGATCATATCTCCTATTGAAGTTGAAACTCAGGGAAGATCTTATCTACAGCTGAGGTTAAAGCCCAGAGGAGAACTTATCTCAGTCGAGATTGAAGGAGATCTTATCCTATTGAAGTTGAAGCTCAGAAGAGATATTATCTTCTGTTGAGATTGAGAGAGATCTTATCTTCTTTTGAATTGAAGCTTGGGAAGATCTTCTTCCAAGGTTGAAATCCGGAGGAGATCTTATCTCCTAGATCTCGAAGGATCATTGTTAACTGAAGATTGAAGATCTTATATCTCTCTTGATTGAAGAGTTGAAGCTGAAGTCTGAAGAAAAGAGATCAAAAGAGGGATTCTTATCTCTTTGAAGTTGAAGAGGGATCTTATCTCCAGCTTATCTGAGTTTATCTCAGAGGTTGAAGAGATCTCCTATTTTATCTTGAAGGAGATTTCGATCTCGAATTTGAAATTTGGAGGGAGTAAAAAAGTGATGGCGAAGTTCGATCCTGGGTTTCCACGTTACTTGTTGCGAACATTAAGCTCATTGTGGACGTTGGGCCTATTGTGGATGTCAAACTATGACCTCTCTTGCAAACCAGGATAAGATTGTGCCTTTCGCATTTGACATAGTCAGGTTGTCGTAGGAAAACACATGTTAGGATTCTCCACCAAGCTTTTTCCTTCTCCACGTCTTTGGTCTACGAGGTTTTGACTTTTGCTCATATTAGAACGACATTTTCCTTCCATTCCTAATAGGCTGTAGGAGCACATTAGGGTCATTATCGGTGCCTCTCCTCTCACCTCATCTAAAATGAACAAGGCCTTCGACTTTGCTCACATTAGGATGAGGTTCTCCTCCTATTCCTAATAGACTGTAAGGGCACATTAGGACCATTGTTGGAGCCTCTCTTCTCACCTTGTCTAAAATGAACGATGCCTTCGACTTTGTTCACTTTAGGACAAGGTTCTCCTCCTATTCTTCATCTTATCTAAAATAAATGAGGCCTTTGACTTTGTTCACGTTAGGTTGAAGTTCTCTTCCTATTCCTAACGGACTGTAGGGGCACATTAGGGCCATTATTGAGGCCTCTCTTCTCACCTCATTTGAAATGAATGAGGCCTTCGATTTTGCTCACGTTAGGATGAGGTACTCCTCCTATTCCTAATGGACTATAGGGACACATTAGGGCCATTATTGAGGCCTCTCCTCTCACCTCATCTGAAAATAAATGAGGCCTTCGACTTTGCTGACGTTAGGATGAGGTTCTCCTTCTATTCCTAACAGACTGTAGGGGCACATTAGAGCCGTTGTTAGGGCCTCTCCCCTCATCTTATCTTAAATGAATGAGACCTTTAACTTTGCTCATGTTAGGACGAGGTTCTCCTCCTACTCCTAATGGACTGTAGGAGCACATTAGGGCCATTATCAAAGCCTCTCCCTCATCTCGTCTAAAATGAACGAGACCTTCGACTTGCTCATGTTAGGGCGAGGTTCTCCTCCTGTCCCTATCATGGCAATAGGGGTGCAAATGGATCGTTGAATTAGCCTCTCCCCTCCTCTTATCTTAAATAATCGAAGGTCTTTGACTTTCTCATGTTAGGGCAAGGTTCTGCTCCTATCCCTATCATGGCAATAGGGGCACAAATGGACCATTGAATGGACCTCTCTCCTTCTCCTATCTTAAATAATCGGAGGTCTTCAACTTACTCATGTTAGGATGAGATTTTTCTCCTATTCCTAACATGACACTAGGGCACAAATGGCGTTGAATGGGCCTCACCCCTCCTACTATCTTAAATAATCAAAGGTCTTTGACTTGCCTCATGTTAGATGAGGTTCTCCTCCTATTTCTAACATGGCACTAGGGGCATAAATGGGCCGTTGAATGGACCTCTCCCCTCTTTCTATCTTAAATAACCGAAGGTTTTCGACTTACTCATGTTAAGATGAGGTTCTCCTCCTATTCCTAACATGGCACAAAGGGCATAGATAGGCCATTGAATGGACCTCTCTCCTCCTTCTGTCTTAAATAACCGGAGGTCTTCAACTTGCTCATGTTAGGGTGAGGTTCTCCTTCTATCCCTATCATGACAATAGGGACATAAATGGGCCATTGAATGGGCCTCTCCCCTCCTTCTGTATAAAATAACTGAAGGTCTTCGACTTGCTCATGTTAGGATGAGGTTCTCCTCCTGTTCCAAATATGGCACTAGGGACACAAATGGGCCGTTGAATGGGCCTCTCCTGTCCTCCTATCTTAAATAACCAGAGGTCTTCGACTTGCTCATGTTAGGATGAGGTTCTCCTCCTATTCCTAACATGGCACTAGGGGCATAAATGAACCATTGAATGGACCTCTCCTCTCCTCCTATCTTAAATAATTAGAGGTCTTCAACTTGCTCATGTTAGAATGAGGTTCTCCTCCTATTCCTAACATGATCACTTTTGATTGCTTTTTTTCTGTCATCACATAGTTTTTGCACCAAGAAACAATAATGTTGAGATGGAGGAGTTTTATTGAAGAAAAATTACTAGTAGTACATTCTCAGATTTTTTGAATTCCAAGGTCGTGGGAGCGTTGTTCCTTCGAGCTCCTTCAGGTGATAAGCTCCAGGCCAGACGACCTCCTCTATTTCATACAGGCCTTCTTAATTTGGGGCAAGCTTCTCTTAGCTTTGAGGTTGAGAGATGGTGGCTCGTCGAAGCACTAAGTCCCCCAGAGATAATGTTGATGATGCCAAGAGGCGGTTGATCTTCTTATTGTTCCTCCCTTCTTGGTGGTTCTGGCTATGGCAGTGCCCTTGATCGATCTTCTCTTACTTCAGATCGACGTCTGAGAAATCGACCCAGCTGGCCTCTCCTGATGAGCTCCTCGATCTTGACTTGGAGCTGAATGCATTCTTCAGTATCATGGTTGTGGGCATGATGGTAGAGGCAGTATTTGCTAGGATTGCACTTGCTACGGTAAGTGCGCATCCTTTCAGGCCTTGGCAGTTACTCCTTGATCTCCATCAATACTTGAATTTTTTGAGCATTGAGGGGGGTGTAGTTATGAAACCTTCTGGGAGGAGAACTTCGTGCCCTTCTATCGGAGCTTCTTTGACAACGAGCTCGAGGAGGAGTTCGGGCTCGCTTGCACTCGGAAGGAGTCCGTAAGCATGACCGAACTTCATTCGGCCCTCCATCAGCCATGGGTTTATTAGACTCACCCGTCTGCTACTCTCTTGTAGCTTTCTCATCTTTCAATTTGAAGGCTTCTTCTGCTCAAGCATATCCTTCAGCCCGAGCTAATAGATCAGCAAAGTCCCTGGGGTACTTCTTGTCCAGGAAGAATAGCAAATCTTTCTTCTAAAGGCCATCCTTGAGTGCGACCATTACAATAGATTGGTTCAGGTTTTGAACCTCCAATGTAGCAACATTAAATCGGATGACATAAGCCTAGATAGATTTTTCCTTCTTCTGCTTGATATTCATCAGAAAATTCAAACCTCAATGCGGATGTTGGTTGCTGATGAAGTAAGCCACAAACTGATGGCTCATTTGATCGAAGATGGTATCCAACTTAAGTGCTGAGTACCAGTTTCTTACTACTTCTTTTAAGGTAGATGGAAAAGCTCGGCATAAGATGGCATCTGGTGCACCATAGAGTAGCATCATGATCTGAAAGGCCTTCAGATGATCGATCGGATCAGAGGTTCCTTCGTAGCTTTCAAATTGGGGGAGCTTGATGTTCGGCAGAATGGGCTCTTGCATAATTCGAGAAGAGAAAGGAGGATTGGTGCAGATGTCATCATGGTGAGTCGGAACAATGTGGTAGAGTTCCTCAATCTATCAGTTCATCTTTCGTAGTTTCTAATCAAAGACGTCATCTCGATCGTAGATCTTGAAAGGCTTCTAGCTGTAGATGGGGATGGTCTCTTTCAAAAAAGAATCATGATCCGAACAAGGATCCTCTGCTCTCTATTTTTCTTTCCAGGGGTGATGGGTATGCTATCCCAACTGCTCCTTCTTGGGACTTGTTTCTGACATCCTGATGGAGGGTTTCTTGATAGAACCGCCATCGAGGGCTGTCGCATGGTCTGCACCATTTCGATGAGGCCCTGAACCTGCTGCATCAGTAGGTTAAATTGCTCCGGATCTACCATGGCCGTCGGTGGAGGAGGAGGTTGAACCATCAACGATGGAGCAGGAATGGATGGATCTGGCTCAGATCTGACAGCAGAAGTAGTAGATCTCCGGATAGTCACCTTCTTTGGAGGTATTTCTTAGGATTAAAGGAGAGAATAAAAATGAACCTTAAAAAAGAAGATCCACAGGATCGACTGAGCACTCTTTTAAGAATAAGGATACCTCAAGAACAGAGGGACCCTCCTTCTAGCACTAATCCTGTTGGTGCAGAATCTGGTTGACTTTGAATCAAGCTAGAGTTGAGGAAGAAGAGGTCACCATCGGTGACCTACAAAATAAAGTTTCATCTGGAGTCAGTGGTGGTGGCTCCGGTAGGATCCTCCGATGATCAAGTCAGCTCTTCTAGCCAATAGAAATGAAGTGCTCAAAAAAGAATTCAGTAGAGTTCTATGAAAGAGAAGAGAGCTTAGAGAAAATGTATCTAGAGGATCTCTTTTTATAGACAGAATCTATAGCAAACTAATAGTGATAGCCATAACCATCCGGTAGTGGGCCGCTCGAGGTCACATGTGGTTTGTTATGGAGAGAGGCACCGCCTATCGCAGACTGATAGTGATAGCCATAGCTGTTCAATAGTGGGCCGCTCGGGGCCATGCGGGGTTCGTTATGGAGAGAGGCACCACCTGTAGCAGACTAATAGTGACAGCCATAACTAGTTGATAGTGGGCCACTTGGAGCCACATAGAGTTTGTTATGGAGAAAGGTGTCTATTATCGTGATGTACCCATTTGTTGAGATTTAATAGTCTAAGTTCGGAGGAAGCAGATGTTGGTTGGTGAATAGCTTTGACATACATCAATTTCAGAGGAGTTTGGACTTTTAAAGGGAATACGGCTAGAGGGGATCATTCGAGCGGAATGCTAGTTGAAATTTGAAAGTAATCCATTGGAGGAATTCGGATGGAGTTCGACTGATGGAGAAGTTCAGAAGGAGTCCGATTGATGGAGAAGTTTAGCTAAAGGAGAAGTCTGGGAGAAGTTCAGTTGAAAAAAAAGTTCAAAAGGAGTTCAGTTGTTGGAAGAGTCTGGGAGGGGTTCGGCCACTTGAGGAGTTCGATCGCTGGAGGAGTCCGGAAGGGGTTCAACCACTAAGTAAGTTCGAATGTTGAAGGAGTCCGAGAGGGATTTGACCGCTGGAGGTGTTCAGCTGCTGAAGGAGTCCTGGAGGGATTCAATCGCTAGAGGAGTTCGGCTGTTGAAAAAGACTGAAAGGGGTTCGACCGCTGGAGGAAGAATTTTCGATCGAAGCTCTTCCGTGATTATCAGTTACATTAGGCTAAGCATCAGACTGAACTTCAACGAGAGTGGGGTTTATTTCCAACAGAACCCAATGGATCACACACAAAAAAAAATTATCAAGAGTTTAATTGGATTAGACTGTTAGATATATGTGCCCTAGAAGCCAGAATTGGCTGACACTTGTAATACATTTCTAGGGGCAAAATTATAATTTTGACTAATATCAATAAATGGGTTATTTTCTATCACATATGTGTATTTAGTGTCTGTGATACATCCTTTGAGTTAATGGTAATGATAATTCATATTTTCAAGAGTTGAAAATTTAAGACATGAATAATCATTATTAACTCATAAATTGATCCCGACCATAGGATCATTACGAGGATGGTGATTGATCCAGAAGGTTGGTGTACAATCACTTCTCTTTAGTAGATGAGTCTTGAGTCTACGGTGTGGAGACACCGGAGCGAGAGTATAGGTACTCGTTAGAGAACGAGGGCACTGAGCATGACCACCTCGAGTAGTCATTAGGGAGTCTACCTTCTCGTCAATGACTGACTCGATGCTGCAGTAGTGTGTCTGGTTCTTTGACCTGAGGTGCATCGGTAGTTCACCTTGAGGGTGTTATAGTTTGACTACACCATTACTCGATCTCCTAGCCATATGGAACCCTGAGATGTAAGTTGGCTATAGCATGTTCATTATAGGAACTAGATTGCATCAAGATGGAATCTATCTACCTCGGTGGTAGAGGAGCAGCCCTATGATAATCATGAGAATCAAGTCTAGAAATCCATGGCCATGGTAGAGTGAAATAATAGAAAGAATTTCTATTTAGATTTTCACATCGGACTCGAATCGAATGATTACATCATATGACAGAGACTAGGGTTTGACGAGTTCACCAAACCCTAATCTGATCGGGGCTTAAGATAGAAGAACTTAATCACACAAGTAGCTACACCAAGAGGTTCGCATTCAGCTCTGATGGGTTGCCACCATATACTGCTAGGTGTCACTGGTGGATTTTGGGAGCAATTAGAATGATTTAGAAGATAGATCATTCTAGCTGTTCGAATTAGAAGAGTTCTAATCCATCGAAAGGAGTTTCGATGATGTCGATAATAGAGATCATGACATATCCTATTACCATATAGAATCGAACCTAACTGGGTCACACAAACAAGGATTTGAATCTGGTGATCATCAATTGAACTGACCGAGTTCAATTGATCTGAATGAGATTCAATTAGGTTCAAAAAAATCATGCTAGCACTCGATTGAACCTAACGTTCTTCTTTTGCTATCATAAATAAGTTGTCCTGTCTGAGCTAAAGAAGTTTGTGCTCAATCAGAGGCCTTCATATGGTCTGACTGGAGGTTGCAAGTCAGAAAAGGTTGTCTTATTTTGTAAGACATTACCTGCCATTTTTGGTCACCTGCCATTTCTTGTTCTTTGACTTTGGTCAAAATTCTACCTTTCACTGGTCAAACGTTGACCATTGACACTTTGACTTTTGACCACATGTCACGCACCTATTGAAAAGTTGGTGGGGGCTTATCCCCCTACCAGAACCTGGCAAGGAGGAGGGCGCACGCCACCCTAGGCGTGTACCCAAGCTGGAGGCGCCTAGGAGTCCTTGTTGGACAAGGACTCCATCTCCTTTTTGGATTCCAATTAGAGTTCTTCTAAGAACCAACTTTGACTGATCTTAGGTGCCCTCTAAGGAGGAATCCAGGGGATTCTATTTCCACCAATCAGATTTAGATTCTGATTTCACAAAGGGTTGTGATTGGTTGGGAAGAAGAGGAGTTGGATCACAGTTAGTCTATAAATAAGACCCTGTACCCAACTCAAAGAGGCTAAGAGTTTCCATACGCCCAAAGGCCTTTTCTCCTCTCCTCCTCCATGCCAAAGCTTCTTCTTCCTCTCCTCTCCATGTCCAAAAGGAGTTTTGGATTTTTGTTGGTGCAATTCAAGCAAGAGAAAGGCGATCAAAAGCTAGAAGACTGCACTGCTGCAAAGGACGACTGCTGATCTTCAAAAGGAGTCTTGAAAATCCGCCAGATCAAATCCAGATCTAATTTTTGGAGATGTGATAGAGAAGAAGAGGATCTCTAGATCTAGCCTAAGTGGATACTGGTAGAGGCCAGGTGCTTGCATGGCTAGATCCAGAACCTTCCGCGCATACAGGATCATCAACGGGTAATTGGATTACCCAAATTCGATAAATTAAATTTGATTTAATTTATTTTTATTTTATTTTATTTATTAAAATAATAAGAATTAGATTTGAAACATCTCAGATCTAATATAGATCAAAAAAAAAAATTTTTAAAATATATCTTGATCTGATCAGATCTAAGAACTGGATCGGGAAATCAGGATTTCCTCAACTGGTATCAGAGCCATGGTTCTAAAATATTAGATATAATTTTAACATTTTAATTAAAAATAATAATTTTAGATGTCACATGAGATGTGATCAGATCTGAAATTAGAAAAATTAAAATTAAATATTTGACTAAATTAGGATATGTGACTAGTTCTAAAATGATAGTTCTATAGAATAGTCTTGCATGTTTTTGATTTAATTGATTAAATTATTTTAGATTTTTTTTACTATTTTTTGATATTATAATGTTATAATAACATCTAAAAAATAGTAAATAAAATTATTTAATTTGAATATCATATGAGATATGATTGATGTATGTCTAGACTGTTGTAGAATAGTTCTAATAATTGTCTAGATTAGGGTTTATTTTATAAGATCAATTTAATTTAATTTTTAATATTATGAGATAATTTAGATCTGAAAACATGCATGATTTGATACATGAGATGAATGCAAAATATGCCATAATTAGATCTGATTTTATATGAGATATATGATATAGATCTAAAACTATTTTGTAGTATTGCATGTT
>QRFJ01005652.1:0-82146 GCA_006176705.1 Cocos nucifera
CAAGAAAATTTTCAGTTGAATCATCTCAAAAAGAACTCATGACTTTTTTAGTAGAGAAGCCAGACTCTCAGCCAACAAGAAGTAATGGTACTGCATCATTTCTTCTCCCCACAGAAAAGATATATACATTTGTGAGAATGAGTATGAGCTACCGGCCCTCATCCTCTGAAATCAGACTCGATACATTCCTTTGAAGAACTGAGCCGATCTCTGATGGCACACTTTGTTAATAGCCGCAAATAGTAGAAGCGGTCCGACTACTTGAACACCATCCATCAAAGAGATGATGAGTCGATCCATAGTTATGTGAGCCATTTTAATGCAGCGATCCTGAAAGTTCGTGATCTAAATCAATCGATCGTAATGTCCATTTTTATGGATGAATTATAAAAAAATGATCTAAAAAGGTCATTAATAAAGTCCGATCCTCAGGATTATGCCGGTATACTAGAACGGACAAGAAAGTATACCAATATAGAAGAAGTCTTTGCTGAAGACACCCCTGTCGATATTATTTCGGTGGGGTCAAATAAGAAGCACCTCTCATCAAAAAAGGAGGCTTATCGACAGTGTTCCCACTCTCCGCTTAGGAAGCTTAAAGGCGAAAGTTTCTTCCAAAATCATCGATCTCCAAGCCCTCAAAGGAGAGATCAATAGCGATCTCTACCGAGGCATTTTCATAATTACACGCCTCTGAATGCCATCCAGGAAGAAGTTCTGATGCAGATCCAAGACCAACTCCCCCAATCTCCGAAAATGCGGATGAACCCGAAATGCCGTGATTCGATGAGGTTTTGCTTCTACCATCGTGACCATGATCATGATACTGAAGAATACTGCCTCCTCCATGATGCC
The DNA here is from genome assembly GCA_006176705.1 of Cocos nucifera. Lineage (NCBI taxonomy): Eukaryota > Viridiplantae > Streptophyta > Magnoliopsida > Arecales > Arecaceae > Cocos > Cocos nucifera. Next base: position 856 of record QRFJ01005652.1, read on the forward strand.
ATTGAAAAGCTGATTCGGGAGGAAAGACTAGGGCGCTTTGTCCATGGAAGAACTTCTCTACGATGACCTTCGCCAAAAGCCCAGCAACCACCTGTCTAGCCTCAACACCAAGCGCCAATGCCCGCACCAGAGGAGAGAGATTTGGCGGTAGTTGAAGAGCGACCTTTCCATGGTGAGATTCATATGATCACTGGGGGGTCGTCTGAGGTGGCAGCAACAAAAAAGCCAAGATGCGAGGATAGGCTCGAAGAACTAATAATCTTTACTGAGCAGGATGCAGAGGGTATGCAGCAACTACATAATGATGCTTTGGTTGTCTCTTTAAATATTTCTGATTACAATATACACCACATACTTGTTGATAATGAAAGCTCAGTCGATATTTTATATTTTTCTGCTTTCTCCCTTATGGGGCTCTCTCTCAATCAGTTAACTCAATTTGGCATGTCGATCCAAGAATTTTCTAGAAGCTCCATAATTCCAAAAGGAATGATCAAATTACCTATAACAGTAGGCACCCCACGTCAGTAGGTAACAATACAAGTGGACTTCCTTGTTGTGAAGCTTCCTTCGACCTATAATGCTATCCTTGGGAGGCCAAGCCTATGGAAGCTTAAAGCTATTGTGTCCAGCTACCACCTCATGATCAAATTCTCAATAATTCATAAAGTGGGGGAGATTCGGGGCAACCAGATTATCACCAGATAATGTTTCGCTACCAAGCCCTAGATAGAAAATCCGATGGGAAACAGCCCAAGCTCCCAATAAGGTTGGATGTATGAAATGATCTAGCAAAAAATTGGGCCCAGCCATCTGATGACCTTTAGGAGATTTCGTTAAGGAAGGAGAACCTCCATCAAACTGTAAAGATCAAATCCTGCCTTGATCAGGTAAAAAAAAATCAGCTGATTGATCTTTTGCAAATGAATGCAGACCTCTTCGCCTGGTCGGCCACCGATATGTCTGAGATCGATCCAGAGGTGATGGCCCATCATCTAAGAGTAGATCCAACCTGTCGTTCGATTAAATAAAAGAAGTGAAGCTTTGCCCCAGAATGCCAAAAGGCGATCTCCGAGGAGTTGGATAAAGTGATGAAAGTTGGTTTCATCAGATAAGCAATGTACCCCGATTGGCTAGCGAACGTCATTCTGGTGAAGAAGTCAAATGAGAAATGACATATGTGTATCGACTTTACTAATTTGAATGAAGCCTGTCCTAAAGACAGTTATCCATTATCTTGAATCGACCAACTGGTCGATGCCACTTCTGGGCATGAGCCCCTTAGCTTCATGGATGCTTTTTTCGATTACAACCAAATCTGGATGACCCTAGAAGATTAGGAGAAAACAACATTTGTAACTGACCATGGGCTTTACTGTTACAGGATGATGCCCTTCGGGCTAAAAAATGCAGGAGCCACATATCAAAGGCTAGTCAACAAAATCTTTAAAGATCAAATCGGTAGAAACATAGAGACGTATGTTGACGATATGTTGGTCAAGAGCCAAGTGATACCTGATCATGTGCAAGACCTCCATAAAACTTTTGACATTCTTCATCGATATCAAATGAAGCTGAATCTTACGAAGTGCGCTTTCGAAGTCACTGTCGGCAAGTTCCTCGATTTTATGATTTTCTGCTGAGGAATTAAAATAAATTCTGAGAAAATCAAGGCGATCCTGGAAATGTCACCATAAAAAATAATTAAAGAGGTGCAACGTCTGACTAGAAAAGTTGCCTCTCTTAACCATTTTATTTTCAGATCGGTCGAGAGGTGTCTTTCATTCTTTCAGACACTCAAGTAGCTAATGAATTTTCAATGGACCTCAGAATGCCAAAAAGCTTTTGAGGAGCTGAAAAAATATCTCGATTCTCCATCTTTGCTCACTAAATCATTGCCAGATGAAGAGCTTCTTCTCTACCTGGCTATTTTGCTAGTGGCAATTAGCATGATTCTTGTTCGAGAGGAGGGACGGCTTCACAAGCCCATATACTATGTCAGCAAGATCCTCCATGATGTGGAAACTAGATATGCTAAGCTAGAGAAATAGATCTTTGCACTTATCATCATCGTAAGAAAGCTTCGATCTTATTTTCAGACTCACACTGTGATAGTACTCATAGAATTGGACATTCGATACCAATCGAGGCCATTTATTAAAGCTCAAATCTTGGTAGACTTCATCCTCAAATGCACTGTACCGGATGAGGAGTCCCCAAAAGAAAACCCACTAAACAGACTTGAAGACCCTACGAGTTCAAAGAACAACAAAAACTTGAGATTGAATCTGAAAGAAATGTGGACCTTACACATTGATGGCTCTTTGAACTTAACAGGGTTGGGAGTTGGACTTATTTTATCCAGTTCAAAAGGAGACAATGGCATATGCTTTTCACTTCGAGTTTTCAACTACTAATAACGAGATGGAATATGAGGCCCTTATTGCCAGATTGAAAATTGCTCAAAAGACTGGGGTCCAATGCTTAAAGGTATTCAATGACTCTCAATTGGTGGTGGGGCAAATCAAAGAAGAATACGAAACCTGAGAAGAAAACATGAAAAAATATCTTTAAAAGGTAAAAGACTTGACTTCATCCTTCAGATATTTTAACATCTAGCAGGTTTTTAGGATACAAAACGTCAAAGCTAATGCTCTATCAAAGCTCACATCCTTGCTGCCTACCGACCTAAGTAAAGAGACTTACTTTGAGGTCCTGAAAGCTTCAATCTTAGAAGAGCCTACCATAGTTTAACAGATCAATGGAGAACCTAGCTGGATGGATCCAATTTTGAAGTATTTGAAGGCAAGAGAAATGCCACTAGATCGAAAAGAAGCTCGAAAAATTAGAAACTATGCTGCTAGATATGTATTACTCGATAATGATCTGTACAAGTGGTCTTTTTCTCTATATCTCTTGAGATGCCTACGTCCCTCTAAAGCTAATTATGCCTTGCGAGAGGTTCATGAAGAAATCTGCGAGAGTCACCTGGGAGGTCGATCCTTATTTTATAAGATCCTTCGGTAAGGATACTACTGACCGACAATGTAGCGGATGCTCAAGATTTCATTAGGAGATACGAGCAATACCAATGCTGTTGGAAAATATGTCCTAAAGCCAATCATCTAAGTGATAGATGATTGAAATTAGTATATGAATTATCTAATAATAATAGTTATTTGGCTAGTTCATCATAAAAGTTCTATCTTCCTTAAATGAACTCCTAAATTATGATGAAGTCCTTAGAACCATAATCAATCGATAAAGAAGGATTTATTAGATGGTTCTTAAATTATTCACAATCAAATGATAAGTTATTAACAAGGATGATAACTTATCGAGTGTAGGTTGCTGTATGCCATATGCGTTGGTTGTCCTCGTAACCAAGTAGTGTGGAGACACTGATATAACATCCAAATGAGATGTAGGAGTACGTCTATACTGAACGTCATCAATGTAGCATTCTACTATCAGGAATAGCTAGTTAAGGCCAATGAGTATAAGTATTCCTCCGATCCGAGATCACCATGGTGACTTGCAAGCAACTCACTGTACTTTGATGCCGGACTGCCTATATTTTTAATATAGATTACAGTCAAGTACTTATGAACTTGATGTGTGAGTCAAGATGAGATTGACCACTCTTGATTAACTTCAGAAAGAGAATGACTCATTGCATTTCAATTTAGCAAAACCTAGGCCTGGATAATCCTCGTGAGAAGTCACGAGATTTATAAAATTTTGAGACACAATAGAGATGACTTGTATGAGTATTGATAGCATACTCGAAGTCATCTTGAGCATTATTCATCATAGGAATAAATTATATGATAACCATGGGTTGGGATTCTAAGAATGTTGCTTTGCATGCATTCGATCAATCCGAACGTCGGAAACCATTGCTAGATGGTTACTTCGATTGATATAAAAATTAGTTCTTATGCTACCAACTTAGATTCGAACCTATAGGATCACACACATTAAAGGTTGTAACTAAATCAGATGGTTAATCAATAATTGAGAATCATTCTAAGATCAAATATTCAATATGATTGATATTTGACCTAATGTAAGTATTGCGGGAGGATTGATTAGCAATTGGATTGCTAATTGACTCAATCTAATTGAGCAATCATGTTGAGATCAAGTCTAATCAAATTAGATTTAATTAAAATTAGTTTAAATTTAATTTGATTAAATCTAATTGATTTATTGGATAGGCCAATTGTAAGAGAGAATAAGTCCTAGTTAGATTAGGACTTGAGTGCACCTTATTCCTAATTAAGTTAGGATTTAAATCAAAATTAAATATAATTTAATTTAATTTAATTAGATTTCTAATTAAATTAGAATTTTTTATTAATTAGATTAACTTAAATCTAATTTGAATTGGGTTTAAAATGGTTTGGCATAGTTCGCATTGAAGAATCCTAGTTAGACTAGGACTCTTCCCTTCACTCTTGCACCACCTAAGAAAGCCCATGCTAATTTTATTTTTTCCAGATCTTTGCATAAGTTTTCTCATGCCATAAGAACCTTCACGCATGCCCAAATGTCTAGAGTTAAGGAATCATATTTGACTTGGTCAAATTTAGAAGTTGTTTTAGACTTGAACTCTATTTGATATAGTTCTAGAATTCTAAAACTCTTCACCTTTTCATTTGGAAATTAGTTCCAATGATATTTTTTTGTGTGCCTTCTTTTTCCCAAATTTGTTCCACCCTCTCACATTCCATACATGGAAAATTGGCTGTCGAAAATTCTTGGAGGCATCCAAGAGTTGGACGCCACCAAGAATGCTATTTAGACTAGGATGTTGACCTAGTCTTGGGGTTGTTATTTGGCACCTCCTTTTTAGGAGGAGGTTGGTGACAAAGATCATGTTTTTCCACGATAAAAAACCTGAGAAATGAGAGGTTGGCATGGAGGTTTTGGGCGCTAAGAATTGTTGGAGAAAAGGCTTCAATTAAGACATCAAATGTTGATGTCTTGATGAAGACAAAGGTAAGAAGAATGTCTTCTCATCTATTTTTTTTTCAATATTTATTTTCTTCTTATTCTTTATGATTTTTATATAATAAAAATTTGAGAGGGAGAGAAGAAGAGGGTGTGGGAATGGATGCTCCAAGGAGTTGGGGTATCATGGTCTCTTTTGGACATGATTTGATCATGTCCTGATGAGAGGAATATGAAAAAAAGATAGTCTTCTCTTAGGATTCTTTTGAGAATCCTTTCTTCTCAATTTTAATATAATTTTTCTATGAAAAAAATTAGAAAGAAAGAGATTTGGAAGCATGAAAATTTTTTAGAGGAGAAGGTCTCCTCTTATCCAGGTATGGAGATCCATTTAGGACATCAATGGTTGATGTCCTAAAAAGAGAAAATGTGTCTTCTCTTAGGATCTTTCTTAACTATTTAATTTTTGATTTTTAAGAAATCTAAAGATTGAATTTTTTTCTTATTTCTCCACTTATTCTTCATCTCTTAGAATGTTTAAGAGATCATAAGAATAAATTTTAGATTAACCATCCGGAGGAATCCATGAGAAGATAGCATTTCAAGCGGATCTTCGTTCGACGAACCTCCGATTTTGTTACAATCTCATGTGGACTTTTTGTAGAGGCTGGATGCGTATGCGACTCTAAAGGCAACAACGAAAATCAATCATGGAGTTCTCGATCAATGCAAAGATAAGAGATTTGATATCTTCCTCATCTAGATACGATTTAGGATTTAGATCTAGAACTATTCTAGATCTAGGGTATTGATTTGATCAATACCAAATCTTTTATTTTTAGATTTGAGAATGCATTATGACATGTTATAGATCCTAGTTGTAGGATTTAGTAATTTGATAACATGCATTTGTAGATTAAATGATTTAATTTGCAACTTTTGATGTATTATATTTTAAAAAAGTTTTGAAATTCATGCATTAAACCCTGCATATTTTCCAACAAATACAACAATCAAATTAAGCATCAACCCGCAGCTCTTTTGACTCCTATTGAATCCCTATGGCCATTCGCCCAATGGAGATTAGACATCTTGGGCCCGTTTTCTCAAGCTTTAGGCCAGCAAAAATTTTTGCTAGTAGCAATCGACTACTTTACAAAGTGGATAGAAGCAGAGCCATTGCTCAAATCACAGAGTCGAAGGTCCGAGATTTCCTCTAAAAATCGATCATCTACTGTTATGGACTTCTTAAAATATTGATCTAAGATAATGGAAGGCAGTTCAGTGGATCCCAACTCAAAGAATTCCATGAGGACCATGGGATCGAGCAGCACTTCACCCCGGTGGGCCATCCACAAGCAAATGGAGAATTAGAGGTCACTAATAGGACTCTCCTTCAAGATCTTAAAGCTAGGTTAGATCAGACTGGAAGGTCATGGACTGAAGAACTCTATCATATCCTATGGGCCTATCAAACGATCCAAAGAATTCCAACAGGTGAAATGCCTTTTAACTTGGCATTTGGCATAGAAGCAGTCATACTCGTGGAATTTAGACTATCCTCCATCAAAGTCAAAAAATACAATGAAGACACCAATCCTATTTGGCTTAGGGCCAACCTCGATTTAATCGAGGAGAATAGGGAACGAGCAATGGTGAGGATGGCTACATATCGATAGAGGATGGCTAGATATTACAATACCCAGATTAAAGCTAAGAAATTTTGAGCTGATGATCTCATCCTTCAGAGAGCCAAAGTCTCCAAGCCTACTAAACAAGAAAAGCTTTCACCCAATTGGAAGGGCCTTTACCAGATCAACGAGGTAGTATGGTCAGGAACTTATCAACTGAAACAACTTAATGGGACCTCGCTCCCCAGGCCATGAAATTCGGCTAATCTCCATTTGTACTATCAATAAGCTAGATGAATAAATAAATTTTCAAATTTACTATCTTGTTCTATCGGTATATACATGCACGACAAAAAGATTAAAAATGAAATCAATTGAAAATCTCTTTATTTGGAATAATTTACAGTGAGTTTTTCAGATCAAAACTACTTCAGCGGAAAATTTTTTTGATTGAAATAATTAATAGCGAGCTCCTTAGATCGAAATCGCTTCAATTAAAAATCTCTTTATTTATGATAACTTACAGCAAGTTCCTCAGATCGAAACCGCTTCAACGAAAATTTTTTTTGATCGAAATAATTAACAGCAAGTTCCTCAGATTGGAATCACTTCAATTAAAAATCCTTTTGATTAGGATAATTAATAGTGAGTTCATCAGATCGAAACTACTTCAATTGAAAATCTCTTCATTTGGGATAATTTACAGTGAGCTTCTTAGATCGGAACCACTTCAGTGAAAATTTTTTTTGATTGAGATAATTAACAGTAAGTTCCTCAGATCGAAACTACTTTAATTAAAAATTTTTTTGTTCAAGATAATTTACAGCAAGTTCCTAAGATCAGAACCACTTTAATGGAAAATCTCTTTGATCAGGATAATTTACAATAATTCAAAGTCTCTTTGATCGAGATAACATATGAGGAGCATAAAATCGTAACAGAATATGATTGAATGAAGGCAAAAAGTATTTTATTTCATACAAGTAAAATTTTTACAAGAGCAATAATCCTATTGCTTTTATAAAGAATAACAATAAATATTCTACAATAAAGCTGAAGGGGAAATCCTGATTTTTTGGATCAGGTTCGTTCAAATCTGATCGGATCAAGAGAGATATTTCAAAAATTTTTCTCATGCATCTAGATCAGATCTGAGATGTTATAGATTTGATTTTATAGATCTAATAAATAAAAATAAAAATAAATTAAATCTAATTTAATTTATATCTTGATGTTGGGTAATCCTATTATCCCTTTGATGATCCTGCTGATTGCAGCGGAAGGTTTTGGATCTAGCCACGCAAGCGCCTGGCCTCTACCAGGTATCCACTTGGGCTGGATCTGAAGATCCTCTTCTTCTCTATCACCTTCCAAAAATTAGATCTGAATCTGATTTGGAGGATCTTCAAAACTCCTTTTGAAGATCAGCAGTCGTCCTCTTGCAGCAGTGCAGCCTTCTTGCTTTTTCGTCAGTTTTTTCTTGATCTGGATCGCACCAAACTAGAGTCCCAAACTTTCCTTGGGCATGGAGAGGAGAGAGAGGATCAAAAGATGGCATGGAGGAGAGAGAGGGGCAGCCTTGGGGTGTGGTTTAGATTGAGAACTCTCTGAAAGTTGGGTAGATAGGGTCTTATTTATAGACCCTACTGTGATCCATGCAGTCCTCTTCATTCCCAACCAATCACAACCTTTGTGAAATCAGATCTAAATCTGATTGATTGGGAATGAGATCATCTGATCCAATCAAATGAGAGCCCCTAAATTTATTCCTTAGATGGCGCCTAAGACTGTCAAAGTCTTAGGTAAGGGTCACCTAATTGGAATCCAAAAGGAACCTGGAGTCCTCCGTATGGGACTCCAGGCATCCCTATCCATTGGGCGCATGCCTCCCTAAGGCATGTACTCCCTCCTTTTTAGGTTCTGGTAGGGGGACAAGGCCCCCACCAGCTCTCCAATAAGTGCATGACACATGGACAATGTCCAAGGGTCAAAGGTCAACTTTTGACCAAAGTCAAAGGAACAAGAAATGGCAGGTGACCAAAAATGGCAGGTAATCTCTTTACAAAATAAGACAACCCTTTTCTGACTTGGACAACCTCCAGTCAGACCATATGAAGGCCTGATTGAGCACAAACTCCTTTGGCTCAGTCAGGACAACTTATTTATGATAGTAAAAGAAGAACGTTAGGTTCAATCGAGTGCTAGCACGATTTCCTTGAACCTAATTGAATCTCATTCAGATCAATTGAACTAGATCAGTTCAATTGATGATCACCAGATTCAAACCCTTGTTTGTGTGACCTAGTTAGGTTCAGTTCTGTATGGTAATGGGATATGTCATGATCTCTATCATCGACATCATCAAAACTCCTTTCGATGGATCAGAACTCTTCTGATTCGAACAGCTAGAATGATCGATCATCTAAATCATTCTAATTGCTCCCAAAATCCACCAGTGACACCTAGCAGTATATGGTGGCAACCCATCAGAGCTGAATGCGAACCTCTTGGTGCAGCTACCTGTGTGATTAAGTTCTTCTATCTTATCTTGAGCCCCGATCAGATTAGGGTTAAGGTAAACTCGTCAAACCCTAGTCTCTGTCATATGATGTAATCATTCGATTCGAGTCCAATGTGAAAATCTAAATAGAAACTCTTTCTATTATTTCACTCTACCATGGCCATGGGCTTCTGGACTTGATTCTCATGATCATCATAGGGCTGCTCCTCTACCACCGAGGTAGATAGATTCCATCTTGATGCCATCCAGTTCCTACAATGAACATGCCAAAGCCAACATACACCTCAGAGTTCCATATGGCTAGGAGACCGAGTAATGGTGTAGTCAAACTATAACACCCTCAAGGTGAACCGTCGATGCATCTCAGGTCAAAGAACCAGACACACTACTGCAGCATCGAGTCAGTCATTGACGAGAAGGTAGACTTCCTAATGACTACTCGAGGTGGTCACGCTCAGTGCCCTCGTTCTCTAACGAGTACCTGTACTCTCACTTTCGCTCCGGTGTCTCCACACCGTAGACTCAAGACTCATCTACTAAAGAGAAGCGATTGTACACCAACCTTCCGGATCAATCACCATCCTCGTGATGATCCTATGGTCGGGAGCATTTTATGAGTTAATAATGATTATTCATGTCTTAAATTTTCAACTCTTGAAAATATGAATTATCATTACCATTAACTCAAAGGATGTATCACAGACACTAAATACACATATGTGATAGAAAATAACCCATTTTATTGATTTATAGTCAAAATTATAATTTTGCCCCTAGAAGTGTATTACAAGTGTCAGCCAATTCTGGCTTCTAGGGCACATATATCTAACAATCTCCCACTTGTCCCTAAAGCCAATTGGCTACAAGTCTAAGTCCCATCTTCTCAAGGTGGGCTTCGATCTTCTGCTGGCCCAACGGCTTTGTAAGTGGGTCTGCCACATTATCTGTGGAGTTGACTCTCTTGACCTCGACGTAAACCTTTCTCGAGGTAATCGCGGATGAGGTGGTATCGCCGCTCAATGTGCTTGGATTTCTGGTGAGACCTCGGCTCCTTAGCAAGGGCTATGGCGCCATTGTTGTCGCAGTATAGAGGAATGGCATCTGATGGCATTACTCCGATTTCTGCAGCAAACTTCTTGTACCAGAATGCTTCCTTTGCAGCCTCTGATGCAGCGATATATTCTGCTTCCATGGTGGAATCTGCTATCACAGTTTGCTTGGAACTCTTCCAGCTGACAGCTCCACCATTGCACACAAACAGACTCTCCAGATGTCGACTTTCGATCATCTATATCGGACATAAAATCCGAGTCTGTGTATCCCTGGACTTGGAGTTCTCCATTACCAAAGACCATCATCATATCCTTAGTTCTTCTCAAGTACTTAAGGATACATTTCACAGAAGTCCAGTGTTCTTCACCTGGATTTGACTGATATCTGCTTGTGACACTCACAGCATGGGCTATATCAGGTCGTGTACATAGCATGGCATACATGAGGCTCCCTATTGCAGAAAGCATAAGGGATCTTGCTCATGCGTTCTATTTCCTCAGGTGTGCTAGGGGCACATCTTCTTGGAAAGATGAATACCATGTCTGAAGGGTATTAATCCCCTCTTTAGAGTTTTCCATACTAAACCTCTTTAGTACTTTCCTCTATGTACATCTTCTGTGAAAGTCCTAGCATCCTATTCGGTCTATCCCTATAGACCTTAATTCCTAGAATAAAGGATGCTTCACCTAGGTCTTTCATGGAGAATTCCTTGGACAACCACATCTTGACTGATGTCAACATGGGAATATCATTCCCAATAAGGAGGATGTCATCCACGTACAATACGAGGAAGACAACAGCGCTCCCACTGACCCTTTTTGAAAACACATGGTTCCTCTTCATTTTTGATGAAACCAAACTTTTTGATCACATCATTGAAACGAGTGTTCCAGCTCCGAGATGCTTGCTTAAGTCCATATATGGACCTTTGCAGCTTGCAAACCTTGTGATCAGTATCACTGGATGTGAAACCTAGCGGCTGTTCCATATAGATATCTTCCTCAAGATATCCATTTAAGGAATGCCGTTTTTCACGTCCATTTGCCATATTTCATAATCGAAATAGGCTGCAACAGGCAAGCAATGTGCGGATGGATTTTAGCATAGCTACTGGGGAAAAGGTATCCTGATAGTCAATGCCTTCGCGTTGACTATAACCTTTTGCCACTAGTCTAGCCTTGAATGTCTCCACATTCCCATCTGCACCAATCTTTCTCTTGAAGATCCATTTACACCCAATAGGTACTATACCTTCTGGTGGATCTACCAAGGTCCAGACTTGGTTTGAGTGCATCGAGTCAATTTCTGACTGCATTGCCTCTAAGCCATTTCTCGGAGTCGATATCTGATATCGCCTCGTTGTAGGTTTTGGGATCATCACCATGAGCACCATTACCTATGAGGAACATTTCCTCTACTTCCTCTGAAATAATACCTAAGTATCTTTCAGGGGGACGGGAAAACTCTTTCCGATCTACGAGGTGGAGGAGGTAGTGTTCTTATTGGCTCAACCTGATTTGGTTCCACTTGGTCCTTAGCTCGTTGCTTTGTGAGACTTTCTCATCAAGCTTAATCTGCTTTCCAATGCCGCTATCTTGAATAAACTATTTTTCAAGAAAGATGGCATGTCGACTCACAATCACATTGTGGTCTTCTGGAATGTAGAAATAGTATCCTAATGACTCTTTAGGATATCCTATGAATCGAGCTCTAAAGGAGGACCTAAACTCTAACTTGTCCGCTTGTTGTCTTTTGACATGAGCCGGACAACCCCAAATTCTGAGATGACTCAGACTTGGTTTCTTACCGTGCCATATCTCATACGGTGTGGTAGGAACGGTTTTAGAGGGAACCCTATTCAGTAGATAAATTGAAGTTAACAATGAATGTCCCCAAAGAAAATCAGGAAGGTCTGTGAAGCTCATCATGGATCGGACCATATCCAATAGAGTCCGATTTCTCCATTCTGAAACCCCGTTTGAGTTGAGGTGTTCCTGGTGGAGTCCATTGAGAGACTATGCCATTTTTCCTTGAAGATAGTCTAGGAATTCCCGGCTAAGGTATTCACCTCCTCGATCTGATCGAAGAACCTTAATGGGTTTTTCAGTTTGTTTTTCTACTTCATGTCTGAATTCTTTGAACTTTTCAAAAGCTTCAGACTTGTGTCTCATAAGATACACATACCCATACCTAGACAGATCATCGGTAAAGGTAATGAAGTAGACAAAATTGCCTCTAGCCGGCACATCAAATGGGCCGCACACATCAGTATCAGTATGTACTAGGGCAAGGAGATCTGTGGCCCTCTCCCCATGTCCAACAAAAGGGAGTTTAGTCATTTTGCCTTGAAGACAAGATTCACAAGTTGGATATGACTCGAAAAGTCAATGGACTCAATAGCCCATTTTTCTCCAATTTGTTGATCCTATCTTCTGCTATATGACCTAATCTCAGGTGCCATAGATATCTGTCGTTTGGACTATCCCTAGGTCGTTTGGCATTCACGTTTTGCTCGATAGTTAGAACAGGTACATCAATATGTAGCTGATAAAGACCATTAATAAGGAAAACCATTTGCAATTTTATTTCTTTCATAAAGAATGTTACAATGGTCCTTAAAGAAGGTGATCACATAACCTTCTTGTGCTAAGCATGAAACAGAAATCAAATTCCTGCTAGCTGCAGGCACATAATAACAGTCTTTTAAAACTAAGTCTAAACCAGATGGTAATCGAAGAGGGTATGTTCCCACGGCTACTGCAGCAACTCTTGCTCCATTACCGACGTGTAGGATCATGTCTCCATCCCTCAGCCTCCTGCTATCCTCAAGACCCTGCATAGAAGTGCACAGATGAGCACTAGAACCAGAGTCAAGCACCCAACTGGATGCAGAAGAAACCGTAAGGTTAGACTCAATAACGAGCATACCTCCAGAAGGACCTTCCTTCTTGTTCTTCAGGGTGGCCAGGTAAGTAGGGCAGTTCCGCTTCCAATGGCCGTCGCTGTTGCAATGAAAATACTTTCCTTTGCCATCGGCCTTCTTTTTTCGGCTTCTGCCTTCTTCTTCTTTGACCTTCCTTCCACCTTTTGCTTTTTCACAGACTTCTTTTTTCTTTCCATAAGACTTTCTTTTGGAAGAAGTCCGTTCCATAGCAAGAACTGAGCCTTTAGAACCTTTCATAGAAAGCTCAGCGGTAACCAGCATATTCATTAATTCGGCCAAGGAATTTTGAAGTTTATGCATGTGGTAATTCATGATGAATTGCCCATATGCATCAGTCAAGGATTGCAGAATAATATCGTTCTGCAGATCCAAGTCCAACTTCACACCGAGCTTCTCAAGCTCTTCCATGTCCTTGATCATTGTCAGACAGTGATCTTGGACTGACTGCCCATCACGCATCTTAGCCTTAAAAAGTCATTTCGTGACTTGATATTTGGCTGCGCGACTCTGTTCACCAAACATCTCCTGCAGGTGAGCCAACATTTGGCGAGCAGTCCCGATATCTTCATGTTGGCGCTGGAGCTCATCAGACATCGAGCCCAACATGTAATATCTGGCCTTATTATCTTCGTCAATCCATTTTTCCAGAGACGCTCTCTGTTCAGTGGATGGACGGGCTGGTAAGGTGGGAGGGTCCTGGTCCAAAACATGGTTAACTTCTCGGAACCCAAAATAATTTTGTAGTTCCTGAGCCAATCTTTATAATTGGGTCCAGTCAGTCTATGTGTGTCCAGGATACGTGCCAATGGGTTGGACGCAGACATTTTCCTGTAGAGAGTCAAAGATTCTAGTTAGATACTGTAATTTTGACTTGACCAATTTGTTTAGGGATTTTATTTTTAAACAAATTAGCTCCCACTATTTTCTCGGATCCCTACACTCCCTCTGTAGAGATGCGAAAAATCTCCATGATTAATGATTTCTAGTGGGTGGTGCGGTCTCACCAACTGACTCATCACCTCACCTAACAGTTATTGGTGATGGGTTAGCCAATGAGTGAACAACTCTTGTTCAATGATTCTCTAATCATGGTGCACCCAAACTTGGTCTCTAATTCATGAATCTCACCGTATCCGGAATATTGATCCACTCCTTAGTTAAGTCAGACCCACCATTTGCATAGACTGGGTTCCTAATTGAGTCTCTCTCCGTATCCGAAATATTGAGCCCAACTCATCCTCCAGCCCATAGCATCCAATGCCTAATAGACATGGTTGCATCTTCCCGGTGCAACTGAGCCACTGTATCCAGCCGAGAACAATCAACCCCGGGAAGGGCCCGCACATCTACAATGGTGGAAGACCTCAGACTTAATCTTTTCTTAGGGAGAATTGATTCAGGTCTCATTAAACTAGACTTGGCTTAGTCATAACAATTATGACTAACCTAGTGGCATGGGTTAGCTCGGATTATTGACCACCTCAGATCAGAACTGTGTCAACAGATATGGCCAGGTAAGTGAGACCGGTGGAAGGAATATGCCATTAACTCGTACAAGAACGCATTCAGAGTCGAGTAGCTTCCAATTAAAAACCAGTCGGTCGTATGTGCCAAACTTACCTTAGACACCAAATTGTTGAGTCAGAACCAATTGGGTTAGCCTACAATCCAGACTCTAACCTCTGAGCCTAATTAGGTCTTGCTTGATCGTGTGACTCGATCTTGACCCAGACTTAATCCTATTAGGCTGGTCAATTTAAGCATTGTTGATCCCATCTAACCAACTCTTGATTCGGTTTGATCAACCGCTTAGACCTAATTGAGCTACCCAAGCCCGAACCCAGTATTATGAATATGTCTTAGATCTGAAATTCTCAATTTTAGACCTAATTAATATTCCATAAACTTAATTCTTAATTAAGTAGTTCATAAACAAAAATATAATAAAAATAAATCCTAGGGTTTCAGGATCTAGGGTTTTGCAGAAAGTAAGTTTTGGATTTCTGATTAAGGATGAACACGCAGCACCCCTACACATCATAAGAACACCCCATCGAATGGAAGGAGAGGGCCTTTAAACCCTTCTTCATTCTTATGACCGGACGGCCAAGAGGAACGCCTTAATCAGGAACATTAAATACTACAAAACAGTTAGATCTATATCATATATCTCATATATAAAAATTAGATCTAATCATGGCATATTTTGCATACATCTCATGTATCAAATCATGCATATTTTTTAGATCTAAATTATCTCATAATAATCTAAAAAAATTAGATTTAAATTGATCTAATCAAAATAAATTCTAATCTAGACAATTATGTAGAACTATTCTACAACTAGTCTAGACATGCATCAATCATATCTCATATGATATTTAAAATTAAATAATATTTTTATTTTTTAGATGTTATTATAATACTTATAATATCAAAAATAGTAAATAAATAGATCTAAAATATGATTTAATCAAATTAAATCAAAGAAACATGCAAGACTATTCTATAGAACTATTCTATTCTAGAACTAGTCATGCATATCTTCATGAATCTTAGATCCAAATCATTTAATTTTAATTTTTTTTGATTTCAGATCTGATCACATCTCATGTGACATCTAAAATCACTTAATTTTTAATTAAAATAAATTAAAAATTAGATCTAAATAATTTTTTAGAACCATGGCTCTGATACCAGTTGAAGGAAAAATCCTGATTTCCCGGTCCAGGTTCGTTCAGATCTGATCAGATCAAGAGATATTTTCAAAAATTTTTCTCTTGATTCAATCAGATCTTGAGATATTTTAGATCTAATTCTTATTATTTAATAAATAAAAATAAAAATAAATTAAATCAAATTTAATTTATATCTTGATTTGGGTAATCCTATTACCCTGTTGATGATCCTGTGATTGCGGAAGGTTCTGGATCTAGCCACGCAAGCGCCTGGCCTCTACCGGTATCCACTCAGGCTTGGATCTGGAGATCCTCTTCTTCTCTATCACACTCTCCAAAAATTAGATCTGGATCTGATCTGGAGGATCTTCAAAACTCCTTTTGAAGATCAGCAGTCGTCCTTTGCAGCAGTGCAGCCTTCTTGCTTTTGATCGCCTTTTTCTTGATCTGGAATCGCACCAAACTGGAAGCCCAAACTTTTTTGGACATGGAGAGGAGAGAGAGGAGAGAAGATGGCATGGAGGAGGAAGAGAGGGCAGCCTTGGGTATGGCTTAGAGAGAACTCTTTGAAAGTTGGGTTGCAAACAGGGTCTTATTTATAGACCTGCTGTGCCATATAACTCCTCTTCTCCTGGCCAATCACAACCTTTGTGAAATCAGATCTAAATCTGATTGGTGGGAATAGATATCCCCTGGATTCCTCCTTAGATGAGAGTCCATAAATTTATCCTTAGATGGCAGCTAAGATTGATCAAAGTCTTAGGTAAGGGTCACTCTAATTGGAATCCAAAAGGAACCTGGAGTCCCATCCAATGGGACTCCTAGGCGCCCTATCCATTGGGTGCACGCCTCCTAGGCGTGCACCCCCTCCTTGCCAGGTTCTGGCAGGGGACAAGCCCCCACCAGCTCTCCAATAGGTGCATGACACATGGTCAAAAGTCCAAAGGATCAAAGGTCAACGTTTTGACCAAAGTCAAAGGACAAGAAATGGCAGGTGACTGGAAAAATGGCAGGTGTTGTCTCAAGTTTATCTCAAAATAAGACAACCTTTTTCTGAACTGGACAACCTCCAGTCAGACCATATGAAGGCCTGATTGAGCACAAACTCCTTTGGCTCAGTCAGACAACTTATTTATGATAGTAAAAGAAGAACGTTAGGTTCAATCGAGTGCTAGCACGATTTTCCTTGAACCTAATTGAATCTCATTCAGATCAATTGAACTAGATCAGTTCAATTGATGATCACCAGATTCAAACCCTTGTTTGTGTGACCCAGTTAGGTTCAGTTCTGTATGGTAATGGGATATGTCATGATCTCTATCATCGACATCATCGAAACTCCTTTCGATGGATCAGAACTCTTCTGATTCGAACAGCTAGAATGATCGATCGATCATCTAAATCATTCTAATTGCTCCCAAAATCCACCAGTGACACCTAGCAGTATATGGTGGCAACCCATCAGAGCTGAAAATGCGAACCTCTTGGTGCAGCTACCTGTGTGATTAAGTTCTTCTATCTTGAGCCCCGATCAGATTAGGGTTAAGGTGAACTCGTCAAACCCTAGTCTCTGTCATATGATGTAATCATTCGATTCGAGTCCAATGTGAAAATCTAAATAGAAACTCTTTCTATTATTTCACTCTGCCATGGCCATGGGCTTCTGGACTTGATTCTCATGATCATCATAGGGCTGCTCCTCTACCACCGAGGTAGATAGATTCCCATCTTGATGCAATCCAGTTCCTACAATGAACATGCTATAGCCAACATACACCTCAGGGTTTTGATATGGCTAGGAGACCGAGTAATGGTGTAGTCAAACTATAACACCCTCAAGGTGAACTGCCGATGCACCTCAGGTCAAAGAACCAGACACACTACTGCAGCATCGAGTCAGTCATTGACGAGAAGGTAGACTTCCTAATGACTACTCGAGGTGGTCACGCTCAGTGCCCTCGTTCTCTAACGAGTATCTGTACTCTCGCTCCGATGTCTCTACACCGTAGTCTCAAGACTCATCTACTATAAAGAAGTGATTGTACACCAACCTTTCAGATCAATCACCATCCTCATGATGATTCTATGGTCAGGAGCATTTTATGAGTTAATAAATAAAAATTTATGTCTTAAATTTTTAACTCTTAAAAATATGAATTATCATTACCATTAGCTCAAGAAATGTATCATAGACACTAAATATACATTTATGATAGAAAATAATCTATTTTATTATTTATAGTCAAAATTATAATTTTGCCCTTAGAAGTGTATTACAAGTGTCAGCCAATTCTGACTTCTAGGGCACACATATCTAACAAAAGCTATAGTTAGAGCTACGAAATCAAGACTCTATCTAACATAAAAAATAGGATTGGAAAGCTCGAAGGAGCCAAAGTTGTTGACATACGAAATTTGTCCCTCTGTAGCCTCGAGGCTTTGGGATCCTATAAAGGATACCCAGGTCAAGGGGGGTGCGAGATCTGAGGTGATGGAAATCCCACCAAAGTTGAAACTATATTCGCATGGAGTCCAACTCTTCATAACCTAGAATCAGAAGATCTTCCATCTGCTCAGATACATGCTCCTCCTTTCTATGGAGGTGGCACCATCTTAAGTGCTGCCAATAGAGCGGCAAGCTAGAAGCAACGATGAAAATCCTATCAAAGTTGAAGCAATGTTCGCTTGAAGACCAACTCCGCACAACCTCGAAACAAAGAACCCCTCCATCGAATATAAATTCATGATAGATAATCCAGGAAAAACACTCTTGAATTGCATCAAAATACCCCATTGATGTCCCAGAACCATAGTTTCTGATGACATAATGGTTGAGGGAGCCTTCGAGGCATAAGATGCAAACTTCAGACGTCCCTGATGGTGGCTCAACTTCTTTCTACTCCCATACAAGGATGGCACAACCTCCTACCCCTTTGAGAAAGTCGCGAAATCCTGCCCTCTCAGGGCAAAAAAACTATGACAAAGCTCTCATGATCGAGCGAGGAACCATCTCCTACAGGTGAAGCAAGATGATAAAGATCTCAAGACCGAGAATGGAGGTAGCCTAATGACGAAGCATCCATCATTGGCACCACTAATTAAAGTCAACCAATGCTTGTCGACCCCTTCGATCGGACAATAATTACCATCAAGAAGAAAAGAGCTTCATCTCCCTCTAGGAGACTAAACCATCTTATGGGCATTTCGCAAGACGATTCTGAACACCATAGATGGAAGGATCGACAAGCAAAAGGTTGCTATAAATAGGCAAACCCATCATAATTATAAACATTGAATTATGCCACGTGTGAGTCAAGGGTTGGATATTTTTGCCATCCCATGACTAAGTACCAAATTTTGAGTAAAATGCACGGTAACACCACTTCTGGAACCTGTGCATTTAATGATGCATAAAAAAATAGGTATGCTCCATCAAATACGTGCATAAAAAGTGAGAAGATTAGCTCGTGGATGCTCGAACAAAAATAAAAGGCATGAGACCCCTCGAGCTGAGGTAGCAACTCCTCAGATTGGAGCAAAACAAAAAGAACAGAGCAAGAGGAGAAAACAACGAAAAACAAAAAAGAAAAGCTTTATTCATATTTTCTTTTATAGAGATTTCTATTATGCTGAAACGTATAAAAGGTTCAAGGCATATCTTCCATCGAGGGCACATCCAGGAAGCTCAGATCTAATTCCGAGTACTTTGAGGCTACCTCCTCGTGAACGACGTGCTTTCCTTCATCATAGGCATCTAATACAAGCGAGGCTTTCTCCTCTCTAAATTCTTTCGATGCTCAAAAATCATCAATAGCCTTTGAGGCTTTCTCCTCTACCATTTTCGCCAAGAGTAGAGCTTCCGCGTTGGATGCTTCAGCTTTGGCGACTCGAGCTCTCAACTCCTCAACCTCAACCTCCAAAACCTTATTGATGCCAAGCAGTCGGACGTTCTCTTCTACAGACTTCTTCAGCACTGTCTTGACATCCTGAACCTTCTTCTCGACAGCTTTGGCTTT
Organism: Cocos nucifera; assembly: GCA_006176705.1. NCBI lineage: Eukaryota > Viridiplantae > Streptophyta > Magnoliopsida > Arecales > Arecaceae > Cocos > Cocos nucifera. Next base: position 20,655 of record QRFJ01005652.1, read on the forward strand.
ATTGGAAGTTTCTCCAACCGCTTTTGATAGTTTATCCTTGGTTTTTTTGAGTATCGTAGTTTCAATTTCAAACCTTGCCATCCTATCCGAAAGATCAACGGTGTTCTCTATGAACCCATTTAGATAGTGGGCAAGCTATCAAAGTATTTCACAAAGTTCATAAGAAATAAGCCTTAAAATGAAGAAATGAAAATAGAAGAACATAATCGATGCCTTCGACTTACCCGAATAAAACAGTCCAAAGCTTTCTGCCTCCTCGTCTTCAGAGGTTCAAGCAATAATTTGGATGCACCAGCAAGAAAAAAAATTTGAGAATACCTCACATGCCAACTTGTAGTCATCTATAGACAAACCCTGACAGCCGACCTTAGTTGACGTGGTTCCAAAAATGTTGGCCTCCTCGAAAACCCATGGCTCATGTAGCGAAGCCTTTAAAGTGATGGCCAATCAAATTCTTGAAGCTCCGACGGTCTCAACGGGCTATGTTCCAATCGCCACTATCTCACCGGCTCTAGCTCTCCTGGATGACTCTTCCTCTGGAAAAAGATCAGAGATGTCGGGAGCCAGTAAACTTAAAATAGCCTCGCTAAACAAACATTCAATAGAGACCTCATTATTACCCTCGGAGATCGAAGGATCTGAATAATGCGAAACCTATAAAATCTGAAAGTCCTCGAAGTTAAGAAGACCAAACTCCTCAGCCTCAGAAGATCATAGTGTCGAAAGAGGTTCAATTCAAACATGAGTAGATCTCTCACTGGCCGCATCTACCTTTCTTTTTAGATGACCCTTCGGGGCCAAAGCCTTCACCGGACTCCAATTATTCCTCGTAATCCAAAGCGTTAGTCGATCAATATCAAACTCGAAGCTTGGAAGATTTATGAACATGAAAAGCAAATGCATTCCCATGGAGTTAAATTGGGTAATGCCAATGTTGAACAAGATCTGTTCAGATAAAAGCTCCCTCAGCTCTATGAAGAACCAAATCTAGGATTTCAGGACTAGATCTTAAAATTTTTTCAAGATCAAGCAGTGGAAGACTAAAAATATCCTAAATCTAAGATCTATTACATGATCATGGCATGTTATTAAATTAAAAATTAAAAAATACAAAGAAAAGAAAACATGTTGATCTTATCAACATGCAATAATACTACATCTAATGCAGCTATAAAACCAATAGATCAGATCTATTATCTATGCAAATTAGATCTTCTAACTTGCTGATCAAAACTTTAAGATGAAGTCATGAGTCGCACATGCGTCCGGCCTCTATGAGTCATCCATACGAGCCCACGAGCATGATCAAAAATCCTAATGCAGGAAATCAACACAGTATGCTAGTACTATGCTGATCTTTCTTCGATGATCAATCAAATGCCTCCTTCTTCTAGATTTAGACTCTTCCAAAGAGGAGAAGAAGGAGAGGAGGTTTCAGATGTGAGACACTCTCAAAAAACTCAAAGAAGGAGGAAGGGAAGAGGTGAACACAGCAATCCTAGAAGAAGATCCTCTTCTTTTTCTCTTTGCTCTCACCTAGATACTTAGTTTTGTGTCTACTAAATCTTAACACCTAAGAATCATTTCCCTCTAATTTGTACACACCCAAATCTTCTCTCAAAGGTCTATGTTTCACAAAAAATTTAAGTACAAATTTATTTTAAATAATAAGTTATAAAAGAGCCTTATCTAGGCTAAATTTCTAAATAAGGCAGGACCATATATGGCAAGTTGTTGGGGCGCCCAACACTTGGGCTTGGGCGCCCCCTCCTCATCCCATGCTGTGGATCACCACAAAAGAGCACACAAAAACCTTCTTTTTATCATGGAAATCATAAAAGAAATTAGGGTGGGGCGGCACACAAGGGAAGAGTCAATGTTTGTTGGGATTCCATCATATAAAGTCCAATACCACAACAACTTTCCATCTATTGACTTAGTCCTTAACTAATTACCAAATAAATAGGAGAGGAAGAGAACGGCATGCGTGAGAGGACCTAGGGAGAGGATTTTCCATAAAAAAATTCTAAAAAATAAGAGTGGGGGGGGGGGGGGCGTTGGGGCTAAGGTGGCACAAGGAGGGAAGTCCTAGTCTACTAGGACTTCCAATTTGACTAGGTCAAACAAAATCTTTTAATCAAATTAAATCAGATTTATTTCAATCCAATTAGAATAGATCTTAGTCTAACCAAGATCTTAATTAAATTAAATTAAATTTTAATTTAATTTTTAATTAAATTAGAGATTGGGTTGATACAAGTCTTAGTCTTACTAGAACTTTCAATTTGACTTGATCCAACTTGATCTTTAGACTAAATAAAATTAAAATTTATTTATCCAATTAAAATAGGTCTTAATCCAATTAAAAATCTAACTAAATTAAATTAAATTATATTTAATTTTAATTTAATTTTTAATTAAATTAGAAATGGGTTAATCCAAGTCCTAATTAATCTAGGACTAGTTCTTCCTTGCACTTGGCTTATCCAATAAGCCAATTAAACTTAATCCAATCAAGTCCAAACTAAATTTAATTAAATTATATTTAATTAAACTTAATTTTAACCTCAGGCTTAATCAAATAAAGCTAAATTATAATTAAATTGCTAATCAATCCTCCTGCAATACTTGCACTAGGTTAAACATGAATCATATTGACCGTTTAACCCTAGAATTATTCTAAATCACTGATCAACCATCCAATCGGATCGTAAACTCTAATGTGTGTGATCTCATAGGTCCGAACCTAAGCTGATAGCATAGAAATAAATTTTTATATCAATCAAAATAATCATCTAGCAATGGTATCCAATAGTTGGATAGGTCGAATGTGTAGAACAACATCCTTAGAATCCATGTGGATATAGTTTCTATATAATTCATCCCTTTGACCAAAATGTGCGTAGGACACCTTAAAGTTCTACTATCAACTCTGATCAGGTTGTTCACATTGTATTTTAAAATATCAAATCCATTTGATGGATTATCCTGATCAAGATTTTGCTATATTGAAATACAGTGATACATTCTTCTCTAACTCTTGGAGTGGTCAATCCCATCTTGATCATACTCTGACTTCGCAAGTACTTGACTATGCCCAGAAGCCTTTCGTTACTGAATTAAAAATTTAGTTAGTCCGGTACCAAAGCACAGTGAGTTGCTTATAGGTCATTGAGATGATCTCAGGTCAAAGAGATACTTATACCTATATTCCATCAGAGACATTCTCGACAGTAGAATGCTTTAGAGTTGGTCACGTTCAATGACAATGTACCTATACATCTCACCTATATGCCATACTAGTATCTCTACACTCCGTAGTTAAGAGAACAACCAATCTATATGGCATACAGCGATCTATACTCGATAGATGCCGTCGTTCTTATTAACAGCTTATCATTTAATCGTGAACAAATTTAAGAACTAATCGATAAATCCTCTCTTTATCAAACCTAAATAATCCTAAGAACTTTATCACAACAATGAAGTTCATTAGAAGATGAATACTTATGATGAAAAATATCAAAAATATATTTTATTTATTAATAAATCAATTACAAATATAAAGTAGCTCAACCATCAACAGACTGATGATTGACTTTAGGACATATTTTTCAATAACTTTCACTTATCCTAAAGCCACTCGACATAGTATCTAATATCCATCTTCAACTTGTGGTTGTCAAACTCCTTTATTGGGAGCTTTAGTGAAGGAGTCGGCTAGGTTCTTCTTTTCATCGATCTTCTAAAAGTCGATGTCACCTCGATCTATGATCTCTCGGACCAGGTGGAAGCGGCATAGAATGTGCATCGTCCGTTGGTGTGTCTTCGATTCTTTCATCTGAGCAATGGCACCAGTACTGTCGCAGTAGAGCAGGATCGGATCATTAAGAAAGGGTGCTACTCTAAGCTCGATGATAAACTTTCTCAGCCACACAGCTTTCTTTGCAGCATCTGATGCTGCCATATACTCTACTTCGCAAATAGAGTTTGCTACAGTATGCTGTTTGAAACTCTTCTAGTAGATGGCTTCACCATTTAGAGTAAAGATATATCCTGACATGCTTCTGCTATCATCATGGTCAGATTGGAAGCTAGAGTCTGTAAATCCTACAAGTTTCAGATCTAACTTGCCATAAACCAACCATTGATTCTTAGTATTTCTCAAATACTTAAGTATGACTTTAACTACTTTCCAATAATTTTCTTTAGGATCAGATTGGTATCTACTCACTACTCCTAGTGAGTATGCTACATCTGATCTTATACATGTCATGGCATACATGATAGATCCCATTGTCGAAGCATATGGGATTCTACTCATATGCTTTCTTTCTTCAAGAGTTGTTGGACAATCCTTGTTAGAGAAAAAAATTTCATGGCCTATCAAAAAATAGCTCTTTTTAAAATTCTTCATGCTGAACCTCTTCAGTACAGTATCTATATACGTGAACTGGGATAACCCAAGCATCCTTTTAGATCTATCTCTATAGATCTTCATCCCTAGAATGTAGGATGCTTCTTTCAAGTCCTTCATGGAGAACTATGATGACAATCAGACTTTTATTCTCTGAAGTGTGTGAATGTCATTCTCGATTAAGAGAATATCATCCACGTACAAGACAAGGAATACTATTGCTGGACCATTTGCCCATTTATAAATGCAGGGCTCTTCTTCGTTCTTAATGAAGCCATACGCTTTGATCATCTTATCAAAATGTATGTTCCAACTCTGAGATACCTGCTTCAATCCATAAATGGATCTTTGAAGCCTGCACATCTTGGACTCCTCTATGGATGTGAATCCCTCAAGTTATATCATATACACCTCTTCAGTCAGTTCTCCATTTAGAAAAGCTATTTTTATATCTATCTGCCAGATCTTATAGTCCAGATGGGCAGCTATCGCAAGCATTATCTGAATGAATTTGAGCATTATCATAGGAGAAAATATCTCGTCATAGTCAATACCATGATATTGATGATATCCCTCGACAATCAAACGGACTTTATAAGTCTCCACCTTTTTGTCTGCACTTCTTTTTCTTTTGAAAACCCATTCACACCAATGGATTTAACCCCTTCGGATGGGTCAACTAATGTCCACACATCATTGACCTTTATGGACTTTATTTCGAATTTCATGACCTCAAGCCATCTCTCAAAATCAAGTCTCTACGTAGCATCCATGTAGGTAATCGGATCCTCATCGTTCTCATCGAGTTCAATAGGATCACCATCCCGGACTAAGAAATTATAGTATCTGTCCTGTTGATGCGGTACTCTATCGGATCGCCTTAATGGTATAGGTACACTGGACTCCAAATTTGATCTAATCAAATCCGATTCTGGTTCAGCTATAGGTGTCAATTTTTCTACCTATTAAACTTTCTCAAGTTCAACCTTAGAGGCAATAGTTTTTTCACCAAAGAACTTCTTTTCTAAAAAGATATCTTTAAGGCTGACAAACACCTTTTGTTCTTCAGCATAGTAAAAATAGTAATTCTTACTTTCTTTGGGATACCCTATAAATACTCACTTATCAGACCAGGGTTCAAGCTTATCTATATGCAAATATTTGACATAGATCGGACAACTCCAAACCCACAGGTGTGAGAGTGTAGGCCTACGCCTAGTTCATATCTCATATGGAGTCTTTGCGATAGATTTACTTGGTATATTATTCAATATATAACATGCAGTCTCAAGAGCATAACCCCAAAATAAAATAGGCAGACTAGCAAAACCCATCATGGATCGAACCATGTCCAATAAGGTTCGATTTCTCCTTTTTGATACACCATGATGCTATGGTGTCCCAGAAGGAGTCCACTATGAAAGAATTCCATTCTCTCCTAGATATATCAAGAACTCACTGGATAGATATTCACCTCCTCGATCCCATCGAAGAGTTTTAATATTCTTTCCAATTTATTTTTCTACTTTACTTCAAAATCTTTTAAACATTTCAAATGAATTCAACTTATATTTCATCAGATAAACATATCCATACCTGGATAGATCATTTATGAAAGTTATGAAGTAGAAATATCTACCTCTGGCACCTATGCTCATTGGTCCACATACATCAGTATGTACTAGACCTAAGAGCTCAGTAGCTCTTTCATCCTTTCCAATAAAAGGTGATTTGATCATTTGTTCAAGAAGATAGGACACAGCTTGGAAGTAATTTACAATCACTGACTTCGAGGATTTTCTCTTGGATCAACTTATTTATCCTATTCTTGTTAATGTGACCTAGCCTACAGTGCTAGGTAGATATCAGAAACATTATCTAATCTAGAGTATTTTCTAGAAGTGTACATTACACTCACAGGCTAAATATAAATATCATTTCTTTATTGTCCTTGTATTATTGTAACATCATTCATAATGATATCACAATAATCTTTCTTTATAGATAAATGACAACCATCCTTGACCCAAAGTCTAACAAAGATTATATTCATCAGAAAGAAAGGACAATAATGACATTCATTTAAAAAAATGATATTAGTATTGAGAATAAGTTGAACTATTTTCATAGCTAGAACTGGAAAAGACCTTCCATCTTCAATATTCAGGAATCGCTCATTATTCTCAAATCTTCTACTAATTTAAAGTCCTTGCAACGTATTGCAAATATTGACTGGACTTTCGGTATCCAATATCCAAGTAGAAGTATAATAAATAGAGAAATTATAAGGTGTTATCATATAATATTCTTGATCAGCAACTACTTGCTCATCTTTCTTATTTAGCCTGTTGGGGTCATGGGAATCATGATACTGAGGATAGTTCCTCTTCTAATATCCCTACTTCTTACAATGAAAGCACTCTGCCTGATCTAGATTATTCTTGGACCTTATGTTTAAATTGAGCATAGAGGCTCCAGCATGAATCACTTTGTGCTGCTGAACAACATTCAACTTTCGATACTTATTATCGAAGTTGGATCCCATAAATTAATCACTATCTAACAGTGAATGGAACAACTGTGGTTAGGGTTTAACTACATAAAGGAGAACCAAAAGTCTAATTAGTAATTGATTCATTAAATCTAAAAATTTAGACTTTAATCAAAAGATTTTTTCTACTATTTTATTCGAATTGATAGCCTCTACCTCCAATTCAAAAAATTATCCTAATTTTTTAATGGATACTAGAATCCACATAGACTGCACATAAGCTCAACTATGGTTGATCAACCTATATATATCTAAGAATAGGTTCATAACCAATTATTTTTTTAAATAATTTCTAGTAATTTAATTTTTTCCCAGGTATCTTTTCAGTAAGCTAGGGCCTCCACTGAAAGTTTCGGTTAGATCCAACTATTAACATGATTATACTTGGTCTATCTAACTAATGAATGATTAAGCTCAACTATGGTTGGTCAGCCTAACCATCATTTAGAGAAACACGATCAAGAAATCATATTATAAATGATAATTCCATTAGCGGATAAGCACCATGCTTATGGGCCTCCAATGATTATCCAACTAATGGATCCATTATTATCCACTTAATAGGAGGCTATAATCTAGTTATCACCATAACTATTTTATTTTAAGAATCTAATAATTTTAGAATATTTAATTAATTTAATTTAGAAAAAAGATCAAATTAACCAGCTTGTCATGGTCCTTCCACTAGTTTCACCAAGTCAGCTTAAGAGAGACCATTAATAGGTTGATCTAGGAGCACCTAAATCAATCACACTGATTTACCTAGTTGACATGGGTCAACTCAAATTGTCAAGTGATCAGATCAAAACTTAATCTCATCAAGAAGGCCAGATAAGTGAGATTGATGGGAGGGTCCGCCAAAGCTTGCCTTAGATATCATCAAAAATGGCCAGATAAACGGGCTGTCAATTAAAAACCACCAGTCGTATGTGCCAAACTTATCTTAGACACCAATTGATTTAATTTGTCTTGATTAGATCAACCTAATAGTTCGAGCTAGACCACTTAGCCAAGAATTAAGTCCATTTGGTTCTTGTTAAAGATATGGACTTGACCAACTACAACTATTATAATTGATCTAGAGAATCCTTGACCTAATCTAAGATAATAATCGATTAGATTTAATCAATTCTTTAATTAAGTCTATTCTTTAATCTAACCTTAGGTCTAACCCAATTAATGGACCTAATTTTCACTAACCCATTAATCTAATGTGTTATGATTCGTGTCATAGGATCTTTAATTTACAATCCTAGAACCTAATCAAATAACTTCTTAATTCTTAATTAAATTTTGGACTGAGGGTTGGAGTTTGGCTTTTCAAAAATGATTTTCACATTTGTAAAATTTTTTTATAATATGATTCTATCAATCAAATTGCATGTTTGATTTATAATCAATATGCAAGTAAAATAAACATGAAACTACTTTAGATCTAATCTAAACAAATTCATGTATTTAAAATAGTTTTAACATCAATCAATCATAAATCAACTTAGATCAAATATAATATATTTATGATGATTAAAATTAGATTAAAATATTTTTAATCAGATCATAAAATTTCTTAGATTTAATCTAAAATTTTATGATCAATATTTTAGAGCAGCACGTACTAGGACAATCTTTTCACTATAAGGGATAAATCTTATAGCAGGATAACCTTATGGCAGTCCATGCAATCTAAAAAATTTATTTTTAAATTTAAAACTATTTTAAATCTATTAAATCATAAATAAAATTAGATCAAATCTAATAAATTTATGATTAGGAGTAGATCATCATGAACTAGGATAACCATTTTACTGTAAGGGATAAATCTTACAGCAGGACAACCTTATAGCAGTTCATGAGATCTAAATTTTTAATTTTAAATTTAATAATTAGATTATAAATTAAAATTAATCTAAGAAATAATCTAAATATGCTCAAAAAATTATGTAATAAAAATCTAGGCTCTGATACCAATTGAAGAAACCAGATTTAGGATTTCAAGACTAGATCTTGAAACTTTTTCAAGATCAGACAGCGGAAGACTAAAATTATCCTAAATTTAAAATCTATTACATAATCATGGCATGTTATTAAATCAAAAATTAAAAAATATAAAGAAAAGAAAATATGTTAATCTTATCAACATGCAATAATACTACATCTAATGTAGCTATAAAACCAATATATCATATCTATTACCTATGCAAGTTAGACCTTCTAACTTGCTGATCCAAACTTTAGGATGAAGTCTTGAGCTGCACATGCATTCGATCTTTAAGAGTCGTCCACATGAGCCCATGAGTACGATCAAAAATTCTGATGTAGGAAATCAATACAGTATGCTAGTACTATGCTGATTTTTCTTCGATGATCGATCAGATGCCTCCTTCTTTTGAATTTGGACTCTTCCAAAGAGGAAAGGAGAAGAGGAGGTTTCAGATGTGAAACACTCTTAGAAAACTCAAAGAAGGAGGAAGGAAAGAGGTGAACACAGCAATCCTAGAAGAAGATCCTCTTCTTTTTCTCTTTGCTCTCACCTAGACACTTAGTTTTGTGTCTATTGAATCTTAACGCCCAAGAATAATTTTCCTTTGATTTTTACACACCCAAATCTTCTCTCAAAGATCTATGTTCTACAAAAAATTCAAGTAAAAACTTATTTTAAATAATAAGTTATGGAAGAGTCTTGTCTAGGTCAAATTTCTAGATAAGATAGGACCATATATGGCAAGTTGTTGGGGTGCCCAACACTTGGGTGCCCCCTCCTCATCCCATGCCATGGACCACCACAAAAGAGCACACAAAAACCCTCCTTTTACCATAGAAATCATAAAAAAAATCAAGGTGGGGCGGCATGCAAGGGAAGAGTCAATGTTTGTTGGAATTCTATCATATAGAGTCCAATACCACAATAACTTTCCATCTATTGACTTAGTCTTTAACTAATTCCCAAATAAATAGGAGAAGAAGAGAAGGGCATACATGAGAGGTCCTAGGGAGAGGATTTTCCATAAAAAAATCCTAAAATATAGGAGTGGGGGGGCGTTGGGGCTAAGGTGGCGCAAGGAGGGAAGTCCTAGTCATACTAGGACTTCCAATTTGACTTGGTCAAATAAAATCTTTTAACCAAATTAAATTAGATTTATTTCAACTCAATTAGAATAGGTCTTAGTCTAATTAAGACCTTAATTAAAATAAATTAAAATAAATTAAATTTTAATTTAATTTTTAATTAAATTAGAGATTGGGTTGATACAAGTCCTAGTCCCACTAGGACTTCCAATTTGACTTGGTCCAACTTGATCTTTAGACCAAATAAAATTAGAATTTATTTAACCTAATTAAAATAGATCATTATCTAATTAAAAATTTAATTAAATTAGATTTAATTAGATTTAATTTTAATTTAATTTCTAATTAGATTAGAAATTGGGTTGACCCAAGTCCTAATTGAACTATGACGAGTTCTTCCTTGCACTTGGCTTATTCAATAAGTTAATTGAACTTAATCCAATCAAGTTTAAACTAAATCTAATTAAATTATATTTAATTAAATTTAATTTTAATCCTTTGACTTAATTAAATTAAGCCAAATAGCAATTAAATTGCTAATCGATCCTCCTGCAACACTTGCGCTAGGTTAAACATTAATCGTACTGATCGTTTAACCCTAGAACGATTCTAAATCACTGATCAACCATCCGATCGGGGTCATGAACTCTAATGTGTGCGACCTCATAGGTCTGAATCTAAGTCGGTAGTATAAGAATAGATTTCTATACCAATCGAAGTAATCATCTAGCAATGGTACCCAATGGCCGGATAAGTCGAATGTGTGGAGCAACATCCTTAGAACCCATGCGGATATAGTTTCCATATAATTCATCCTCTTGACCAAAATGCTCGTAGGACACCTCAAAGTTCAACTGTCAACTCTGATCAGGTTGTCCACATTGTCTTTCAAAATATCAAATTCATCTGATGGATTATCCTGGCCAAGGTTTTGCTATATTGAAATACAGTGATATATTCTTCTCTAACTCTTGGAGTGGTCAATTCCATCTTGATCATACTTTGACTTTATAAGTCCTTGACTATACCCAGAAGCCTTTCATTACTGAATTAAAAATTTAGTTAGTCCAGTACCAAAGCACAGTGAGTTGCTTACAAATCATTGAGATGATCTCAGGTCAAAGGGATACTTATACCTATATCCCATCAGAGATATTCTCAACAACAGAATGCTTTAGAGTTGGTCACGTTCCGTGATAATGTACCTATACATCTCACCTATATGCCATACTGGTGTCTCTACACTCCTTGGTTAAGAGGACAATCAATCTATATGGCATACAGCGACTTATGTTCGATAGATGCTGTTATTCTTATTAACAGCTTATCATTTAATCATGAATAAATTTAAGGACTAATCGATAAATTTTTTTTTTATCGAAGTTAAATAATCCTAAGAACTTTATCACAACAATGGAGTTCGTTAGAAGATGAATACTTATGATAAAAAATATCAAAAATATATTTTATTTATTAATAAATTAATTATAAATATAAAGTAGCTCAACTGTCAAAAGACTGATGATTGACTTTAGAATACATTTTTCAATACTCTGAAATCTCGAAACCACGCAAAGTATCTAGGTCTTGCCTCAAGTGTGGACCAAGTAGCAGATCTTTCAACAAGTTTTCTTATGGCTCCCCCCAATCGATAAAACCCTATTCTTCTTCTGAAGTGTGGGAAACAAATAGAAACTGGATCTTCCAGCCATGAACGATAGAAGAAGCTCATTGGATCAGCGGAGGAATGCCTTTCCTAACCCCAGGTGTCACGTACTACCAACCACGAGCGATAGGATGCCTCTTAACCATAAAATGATAACGAAAGAACATAACAGTCAATTCTACCCTAGCTAGAAGGCATGCCATAGTGAAGCCATAAATATGGAGCCACGAGTTTGGCACCACAGAATAGAACAATATTTCCAAATAATGAAAAAGAACGACCAAAAAGGAATGAAGAGGAAACCTCAGCCTGGCCTAGAAATATTCTTCATACACTTCAATTCGACCAGGAGGAGGACTACAAATACGTTCTTCTGATTTCGAAACTTCAAGCTAAAATTCTAGAGGAAAGTTAAATTGATTATAGACTACAAATACGTTTCATCTAGGCCTTATATACAAATTGAATCGATAGGTATTTGAATGATTCGTCTTCTCAGAACATTAAATGCAGACGATGGGGATTGACGCAATCTGGATGCATGGTAATCAGCAATTAGGCGCAGCCTCCACTGTTGATACGATAAATTGATACGGATAGCCAGAATCATGCTCTGCTCCACTCATGAAGTGACGTGCGAGAACGTGCCACAGTAATCAGCATGCGAATGGCAGTTCCAATCCCATTCCTTTTGGTTTTCCATGAATCGTTCGATAGACATGCCGAAAATGACAAGAATGCAATTTGGGCTGGAAAATGTTCTGAACAACTCAGAATGTAAAAAAAAAAAAAGCAGAGGGGGGGAGAAAAGAAGAAAAAGAAGAGAAAGGATGGACCACCTTGGTGGAAAGGAAATTTTCTTTATAGGTCCTTCATACCAAATATGGCTTACAAAATAAAAAGAGGAAAGGAAGATATATAAAGATTACATCAAAAACTCTTTGACGATCCACCTCGGAGGGATCCCCCTTGCCTTCAAATCCGCCTTCCTACACATCTGGATCCACTTTATCCTTTTTGGTGACAACATTAGATGCATTTACAAACTCACCAAGATAAACACGTATCATGGATTGTAGGTTCACATCTGATCGATCTGTATACAGAAACTTAGCAATACCCTTAGGAAGGTGAGGTAGAGCCATTTTCTTGCATTCATTAAAGCTTATATAAAATCCCAACTTGCAAGCCTTGGTGATGAAGTCAGTTCCAACTTTTTCCAACCGCTTGAGCCTATGTCTTACCGCCTGAAGTTCGACTGAAGGTTCTTGAATCACAAGTCCTCCTTTGGATGAGGAAGTTTGGGACCTCCGGGATGCCTACTCTACGCGGTGATCTTTGCTAGAAGACCTAGGCCTTTTACTCGATCGATTAACGGACTCTTGAGGAAGACGAGCTTCTGACGAAGACCCATCCCTCTCCGTGATTATCCTTTTCAAGCATCTAATAATGTCGTGAGCTCAACGACAGTCCAATCGGCTTCAGATCTTTGCCTCTCAAAGATCTTGATCCTTCGATGGGCCCTGTTTAGTTCATCATCCCACCAATCGATTACCTCTTGAGCCTCAAAAAGAGCCTTCTCAGAGCAGATAATTTTCTTAATTAGATCGGCATTTACAGCCTTCTCCTGCTCAAGATAATACTTGAATCTTTCGAGCTCTCTTCTCACCTCCATGAGTTCTAAAGGAGAAAATTCGGAGATAGCCCTGGCAAAATTTGCTAAGTAGTGGCTAATTAAAGCCAAGGATCTGAAGACGCCCACCACCTAATGTTGGACGTCCTTTCCATCCAAGACCAGCCTATCTGTAGGAGCAAGCTGGCCCCTCAGAAAATCAGCAGCAACTCCAAGGTTGTTCGCGGCTGAAAAAGAAAGAGGAACTGATGGTGCTATCTCCACCTGAGCCTCTGTTGGATGGACATCGGAAATAGAAATTTCTAGCTTTTGTGGTTTGACAATCTCAACCGCTCTAGCCAAACTAAGGAAGCCGGCTGCCTCTACGACTTCTGCCATCCCTTTGGGGAGATTTAGCTCTATCTCCGCGATGACTTGCACCTGGGAAGTAGTAGGAGCGACCTCCGTAGTAGTTTCTATTGCCGATTTTACTGCCACCTCCGTGTCTTCCCTCGTCGAATCTCCTGGCTCGACCTTAGCATCCTTTACTGGATTCTATGAGTTACTCACCAACAAGGTCTCATCTCTCCTCACATCGCTCGAGATAGGAAGAGAAGTTGTTAAGGGAGCTACATCCGGGGCCTTAGCAGAAGAGCTCCTGGAAGCTTGAGGCTGGGTAGATGAAATCTTGGTTCGCAACCTTTGAGCTGATAACCTTTTTAATGTCTCTATCATTAGAGGATCCATCTAGTCCTAAAAGTCTAGTGAGATAACTCTGGAAGAAGAGATGCGAGAGACAGAAGATTTCATACTCACAAATGCCTTTCCCCTCTCGCTCACCCTCTATATGCGCTTAAAAAGAGGAAGGTGAAGACAAACGAACATCCCTTTCAGATCATCTTCTCCAAATGAATCAGCGGACAGATGGACCCTCCGACTACAGTTACCCTCGCATCGAGGGATGACGTCATCAATAATTAAATACTAAAGTGCAACTATAAATAGATGAGCAGATCATCCGATCTGAGGCGTCATTCGAGAATAGTTCTTTCACCTGATTCTCAGACTCAGCACTAGGGATAGTGTTACGGTGGTAATGTAAATACCTCAGATCGTCTGATCTACCTTCGAAACATCTTAGTTCAGTTCTTATCCACGAATGTTCAGGGGTTAGAGAAATTATCATAATACCCTCCGAACTGATGTCCAGCCTTCAGAAGCAGACCCGACCCATTCTTTCTGGTGAACGCTTCGAATGATGCTCATAATTTATAAATCATCTCGGATAAGTGACAAATCTCATAGATTAACGGCAATACAGCTGTAATCTAGTCATGAACAAACTATTCTCCACTCGGCCTAAACTATTGACAGTGGATAAGGCATTCTGATCACGTTAATAACAATCTTCTCATTCGAAGGGCGCCCAAAATCTTGCTACGACAATATTAGCGATCCAAGATTAACAGAATAGTGTAACAATCGTATAAAGCTTTCCTACAAATACCAAAAATCCCGAGGATCCAGGTAAGCAAAAAATTTTTCTCAGAGAATACGTTGTTGCTTGATCGTTCTTTGCTGACTTGAATATCGGAGGATCCTCGCCAGAGTCAACTTGCTCGGATTTTATTTCATAGATTACTCCAACATCTCCTGCAAGCAGCTGACTGCTCCGCTTCCGAAGCGCATAGTTTTCACCAACAATACATTTGATGAGAAACTACGCATTTTTTGTGGAACCTACCACTTGCCAAAAGTGGGATGTCATGCAGGTTTTCTGGGGTCATGATGTGTTCGAGTTGCAAGTAAGCGGTTTCATGCAGGAGCAAATCCTACCTCTGTGTAGGTTGAGAGGGTTTGAAGACCCTCGGAGAGGAAAATCCATGTTGATGTCAGTCCACCAAATAGAACCAATATTTTAATTTTAGCATCATTAAATATATTACAAGGTTATATATTACAAGATTTTTATCTATATATATATATATATATATATATATATATATATATTAATAGATTGGACTTCGTTCGATCGAATTTCAATTCATATTCGATCGGATCTCCGACAGCGCGTATCTTCCAACAGATACCTGAAAGGACACGTCTTCATAACTGAAAAAAAACATGCACTTGCACTTAAATTTTTTTTTTTCATGCACTGAACGCTTTTTTTTAAATTTTTTATATTTTTTTCAATCTAAAGATACCTTCAAGGCATCTGGAAAAAAAAAAGCCATCAAAAAAATTTTTTTTTTTTAAGTTTTTCAATTCTAAAGACATCTACAGACTAAAAATAATTAATTTTTTTTTTTTCAAATGCAAACACATACTTTTTTTTATTATTATTATTTTTATTTTTTTTAGCCCCGAAGACATATCTTTTTAAACGTCTGCTTAAAAATACGCACTAATTCAACAACCAAATATAAACTGATCGAGCAAAACTCAACGAACCTCTCTCTCTCTCTCTCTCTCTCTCTCTATCTATCTATTTATCTATCTATCTATCTATCTATATATATATATTTAGACCGAACCCTTTTCCCGTGTCAACCTTGGTCTATTAGTTATAACATTTGCTTTGTATTTAAAATTAAATTATCAGGGTGTATCCAAAGACTCAGATCATCAACACTTGTTTTCGAATTCAATCCAATACAGAAACCCGATTTTAACGACAAGGGCTACCATAGAAACAAAGCTTGCTTCCAAATACAACCTCACAAATGCCATGTCACACAATAACATACAAGTTGAGTATCTGACTTCACGACATCCATGGTCAGCACCGCTACGCTCTTTTCTTTACTGTTTGATATATATTGGCAAGCCACAGAGAACAAAATAGCCCAATGCGAAGAACCCGTTGTCATCTTTAGAGACAAAATGAGCATGGATCCATGTTTAGCTCAATCAACCAAGGGGATGAATAATTTATCAGCAGAAGCAAAATCTTCTCTACTACGGCAATTTGGAATGTTACAAATGGGATTCAGCTTCTTCATCTGAAGATTTTTAATTTCTAATACCCTAATTAATCTGTACAAGCACCCCCTGCACCATTACAACATAATGCTGGTGTCGAATAATTGTTAAAAACCCTCACTATCTATATTTTCATCATCTAACACCGCTTGTCAGGTGCAAGTCCCAACACCATGAATCTCTCTCCCTAGTTAACTGAACTGAAGAATAACTTGTACCTTTAAAGCTGCAAGGCTAAATCAGGTTGCTGTGAATCAACTAACATGCCTGAAGTTGGTGATCCTGGTGACTGGAATCCAACATTGAGGTCAGGTGGAACAGAATCTGACTTTGGTTGCAGTGACATACCCTGCCATGAACCCTGGGAGAGACCAGAATCCGGCAAGGGGTTTCCGGAATTAATCGTATTTGAATAACCTGCCATCGGTTTTGCCTTCTCTGCATCCAAGTGGCTGATTGGTACCTGATGGATGAGGCTGTTGCTGCTTCTGGAAACCATGTCAAGTGCTTGACCATGTGTCATCTGTACATCAGAACCAAAAGACCCAGGAGTTCTTGTTGGTCTCAGCATCTTACCAAACTGCGAAGACATTTTAAACACGTTATTGAAGCCATTTACTGTGGCTTGCATTCCTGTGTTCTGATGAAGCTGAAAGGGAACCTTGAACCGATTAGCATCACCACCACCCACACCACTTAAAGCACTCAATCCATTTTCCAAATGCGATCCCCTAGAAGGCACAGGACCCTCGATATCAGGGGGTCTATTGGCGGCAGCAGATGTTGAAGCAGGTGGAAGAGTTCTCCTTAAATGGGCTTCTTCAACAGCTGAGTCATTTGAGGGTGGTTCCAGCCTCTGCGGAAGTTTATCACTTCTGGATATTGTGGTGCAGGGCAAAATTATGGGTTGAGAAGAGGGATGTGGAGATGATGCAGATAACAGAGGTGGTTGCGATCGTTGTGGAGCATCCCCATCTCCAACCCAACCAGGGCCAAACTTCGTCCCAGGAGGCAATGCTCTTTCAATCTTCTTGGCAGCGATGGCCCAGCCAATGTAGCCAAGATTTGCAGCAAATCGAGCCAAACTCCTTGAATATGAATACTCCATGTGAAGCCCAATCTGGTTCAAATAAAAACACGGTCGCATATAATGAGTTTCACAGTACAAACCATGAGAGTAGAGTTTGCAATTTGCAGTTCTTGACTGGCAAAATAAGTCTCTTAGAACATAAATTAAAGCTCACAAGATATTATGAATATGATTTTAAATAATGGCATTAGAACTGTTACATTTACCGTTATAACAGTTTCGGCCACCCCTGTCATGTTATTGAGGTAAATGATGTGGAAAAGTATAACGGCCATTATTTTCCATTATTCCCTCTTATGACCATTATAAAGGACCTTATAACATAAATAACAGCCTTAAATTTGCTCTTATTTTCTTTTAAATAAAATAATATTTTCTAAAATTTCAATTTTTCACTCAAAATTCCCTCTGAAAATGATTGTGCAATCCAGGAAATATCTTATTTTATCTAATGAAAAACAAAGGAAAAGAAAATGCTGCTACTTTTTTTGATATTGTCCATTATTTCCTGTTATGCCACCATTCTAACAACCATTATTTTAGCAATTCTTTTAACATTTTAAATTTGAAAAGTTCCTTCTTGAGACAAATAATGGCTATTATAAGTTTATAACCATTATAACAGTCAATAATGGTTTCAGTGGGAGGCATTGTAACAGAATATGTTACTTAAAGCCTTGTTATGAACTGATCGAGGATACCACAAAAGCTGAAAATTCATGAATTTCTAAAGAAACCAAGACAACAAAATGTTTGGGATAGTGTAAACTTACTTAAGCAAACTCTGACATAAATTAAGCAAATGACAGCAAACTTCTAATACTGTATCCAGTACCCACTGAAGAAAAGCGAAAGAAGATAAAGAAAAAAAAACTGAGAAAGTCTTTAGGTACTTACCGGCACCAGTTGTTTCCTGTCCCCATCAAAGGTAGTCAGCACTGGTGGCTCGCATACAGAGGTAAATTGCTGGGGTTGCTTGAATGTGTTACGACGATTTTCATCTATAACAGTGAGTTTCTTCCCATATTTTGTTGAAATCCCTTTAAATGCAGAACCTTCAAATATGAAAGAGGCAGCAAAACTAATTCAAAAGATATGGTTGATGCTCTTTAAAGGAGAATAAACAAGTAAAGAAGATCAAAGCAAGCAGCTACAGATTCCCTTAAAGCAAGAGAATTTTTTTAAAAAACAAAAAGTCATCGAGCGTTGCAAGATACAAATCAATGCAGCAGAGTATATTAGAAACCTGAGTATTCCTCATTTCTCTCTGATTTTCGCTCGCCCAAACTGAACATGTCAATGTTGTGAAGACCATGGGAAGCCATCATGACAGACTTATCCACCACTGATCCTTTCCTTGACAAATCATGTGCCATGTTAGACCAATGAACACCATCCCCTGCATTTGCAAGTGTTGCATCAGAGGAGAAATCCGAAGTAGCACGCTCAGCTGGTCTGCCAACAGGCCGTTTATTTTTGTTTGGTGGTCTCCCTCTCCTCACAACTGTCTTTGGTTCTGGTTCATTGTCATCACTTTCCTGTCTCAAGTTCTCAAAGTTCTTTTTGGCAAGCTCATGTATGGATCGTGCCTGTACATTTGAACCACATTTTAAACAACTGAAGAAGCTTACAATATATATATTCAGATAGTGAATTAGTCCAACAATATTAAACAATATGTAACAACCTTTGATAAGACTAATACCTGTCTGTAGTAAATGGTGTCTGGTGCATTATAGCGCATGGCATTTGAGCAGATTAAGAACACATCCTTCTGCAGAGACATACATCACGATATGTACATCTTAAAAAATTCATGAGATCAACTAAAACAAAATATGCACTAGACTTCTAGGAAAACAGCTCAGTAAGTGAAACAGTAGCTAGCAGATATGTCAGTGAAATATCGTGTTCCAAATTGGAAAAAGAAAGAAAAAAGTCCAACAGATTGCACATTCTCCACCCTTTTCTTTCTCCATTATTTATTTACACATCAATCAAGAAAACATATTAATGCAAACAACAATTCCCAGGGCCTCATAACAGTCAGAGAGATACACATCAACCCAACAGGTCATTTCACGATAACAAAGATTATCAGTACAAATTTCCATAAAAAGCTTAAGGCAATATTACTTCAAGCTACTTAATTAGATAGAGCTCATGAAAACAATCACTCTTGCCAGATGTATCTTAGGCTGTAGATCATATAAGAGAAACTTTTCTATAATCAAATATTCAAAACTGTTACTCTTGAAATAAACCATAAATCTTAACTAAAGACAAAAAAAGGTTAAGTTAAACAAAGTCATCTTTTGGAAGTCAACTTCAGACCGGTTATAAAATCTCTCTGACAACAACTAATAAAAAGCAACATAAGCATA
Source organism: Cocos nucifera (assembly GCA_006176705.1). Lineage (NCBI taxonomy): Eukaryota > Viridiplantae > Streptophyta > Magnoliopsida > Arecales > Arecaceae > Cocos > Cocos nucifera. The sequence continues at coordinate 40,426 of QRFJ01005652.1, forward strand.
CGAAAGCTAATATATACTGATAAGCTAAACCTACATTGTAACACTTGGTAGCCAGAAACTTGTAGCTAGGGTGCTGCAAACACCTCAAAACTAACCCTGAAATTCGCACCACACTCACACCTGTTACTCGGTATAACAATGTCCTTGGAACACAGTCTCATATAACCAATCATAAAGGTAAATGGTGTACTTCATAGTTACAAGAGATCATACTTGCATTATGAACTAATATGAAATTTCATGCTGAAGGTATATAAGATTTATGATAATATTTCCTTGTCACTAGCATAAAATACATCCCTCCAAACTAAGCCATATACAACAGGGAAATGTGATCATATCCCTTTTATTAAAATCAAGATTTAAAAAAGAAAACAAAAAGCTATTCTATAACATAAACTAACTGAGTCTTGCAACTATACTTCCAATCCTTGGTTACCTTGGCGAGTAAACTGTCTCCACCTTATTGCCTGGTGGGTTAGTGCATAAAATTCTCCAGCCTACCATTGTAATATTTAATCTTGAAAATTAGAAGTTCATATACAATGCCCAAAACTTAATACCACATACAACACATTACTACCTTAAATAAAAAATGATAATTTAAAGAAAAGAAATTCTCAAACAGAACCCATTTAGTAATCTGAATCTGTAAATAAAACCCTCAATTTTGGGTATGGTTAGACAAAAAAATATTCCAAAGAAATATATTGAAAAATCAAGCTTCAATTGTCCTCTGTATACTTGATTTCTTCAACAACTACTCACATGAAACACATGCTTAGAATAATACATATTAATGTTCATGGTCAACATGATTCAATTGATTGTTAGGTTTAAAGCATCCTCTGGCAGCAAATCATTTGCACAAACAAGTAATGCTAACTTAATTTCTCTCATGATTTTTTTAATATTAATGTCAAATGTCATACCCTATAGAGGTAACCTCCAAAACTTCAGGTGGAGTTTCAGTTGATATGATAATAGATAAGGGCTAAAGATGCAATTCGCTCTACTAAATTTGCTGTCCAACATTGGATACAGGTTGCTGTCTGAATACCGGTAGTGAAGCATTGATAATGATGACAACAATGACAATGATTATAAGTTTGGTACCGAGTCCCCATACTTGCTTAGTCAAATCAAATGGCTTTATGCACTACATAAATGCAATCCCAAGCTTCCTGAAACATATTCCGAAGGAACTACCAAACAAAGAAATATTGATCCAGATAAGAAAAAGGCATATGGAAAGAAAATGAAAGCTTGTTTACCTATAATGATAAACCTAGATGGTTCACATTCTAATCCTGAAAAGCATAACTTCAAGGTGAATAAGGGCATTTATTTCATCACATTTCTGTCTTACAGATTAGATTTCTGCCCCTAGTACAGTTCATCTGATATAAATTTAGAAGTCAAACAACTCTTTTGATAGAAGAATTCAATAAAAATAATGGATGTGTAAAAATGCTATTTAAATTATATCTGGCTCGTGGCACTGCTTTAATGGAGCCAATAAGCTTACATTTAACTTAGCTGCAAAAACTTAAACTCACATTGGTAGGTCAACTTCTTTATCGGTTTTTAATCCATAACGTGTTTTGGCTGTAATTCCCACTAGTCTCTAAGTTATATCTTTCAGAAGGCTTTGCAAAATTAAAATATAATAATAATACAACTCAAGCATCTCCTCTTTGTGAAACCACTGTACATTAAGGCTATGTCATAATGCAAAACAAGGTTCATCTTCAAAGGCAGTCAATATAAATTCAAAAAAATAGATCAGTCATGTCAATATCTTTCCTGAATGAATTAAAAGAATCTGTAAAACCAAGAAAAGAGAAGAAAACAAAATTGATGTCACAGTTTCCAGGTCATATATGTTTGATTATAATATTACAGAATTGAAACATGCACAGAGTTAGCAAGTGGGAAAGAAGTTAAAGGCATATGCCAAGGCCAATAACATGATACAATCTACAAAGAGGTGGCTGTAAAAAAAAACTAAAAAGGCTAGGTATACAATCAAACAGTGCTTCCATACAAAAAATGTAAGTAGCCCTAGCTTTGTTTCTTCTGTCATAAAAGCATAGTCAAACTATTTCATGGCATAAATTGTACAAGGAACACAAAAAATAGAGACCTGAATGATGCAATGAAGATACAACAGCCTCAAACAAAAACAAATCAGATTCAGTTCAAGAATAAGATATGGCACGAGCTTGCACTTTGTTCATCTGATATATATATAGGGAATTTTATTATTTTCAAACCTATATTTCACATATTTTGCCAACTAATTCAATCCCAAAATTTCCCCTTTCATATGGCATCATTACTTCATGACTACCATAGATGCATCAGATATTAATATATAACAATTACATGGGCTGCATGCATCAAACAGGTTCCTCAATTTCATCTTAGCCAGCAGCAGAATTCCATGTTTAGCATCTCATTAAACCCCATACAACGTAATATTCTTTGTTTTTTCTAAGCAATCACTGCAACCAAAGTATTTCTAATACTGGTGATATTTTCAATTATACCAGCTTGCTGCAGAACTCTTATCCTCTTGCTCCGCAATGCCTAAAGGACTGGAACACTTCAAAAGTTTAATCTACTTGCCAATTTTAATTTTCAGAATTACTCACTCAACATCAATAACTCACTCCTGACTGGATCTCTTCCAAGCAAATTTATGCATGCACCTCTATGTTTCCGGTCATCTAAAACATATTCTGAAGTAGCAAAGATCATGATATTTAATGTAATAATCCTGCCATAAAGAGCAGAAATGAGAGTGTGTACATGGGTAGAGAGTTAGGTCCATAACCTATGGATGTAAAATATAGCCTGCTATAAATTCCAGCAAATTTTTCAATTCTCAAATTTGTCATTGAAACTTTCTGACACAATTTAAACCAAACAAATATACGATTTTTCTGGTGAGTTCTATGGAATATATCATGAATTTTAATGCTTTCTGCATGTTCATTGAAAAGTTTCCAATCATTTAATCTATTGCTCAGTTTTTCAAACTTCTAATAATTGAGAATCGCCCCTTTTTTACATATACAAATTTATCCTTTTATCAGTTGACCTCAAATCCCAAATCGGTCACCAGTATTGTCCACAGATATTGGCGGTGGCAGCATGTGGTAGAACAGAGTGGAATTCACTGCACAAAGAGGCAGTAAAAGGCAGAAATTCTATTGTGCAACAATTGTTCATGAATGACATGGCCAAAGTTAAAAACATAATCTAAGCTAAAAACTTGACTGTTGTAAGACAATACAACTTGGTGGATGGGCAAAAATTTGAATAAGAATTATCTCTTCACTTATATCATTCAATCTTTTAACTCAAATGTCAAATTCTCTAAAATATTGACCCATGTAACATGAAAACATGTAAACGAGACTCAGAACCATACGTTACAAAAGGTATTACTCTGAGTTATTAATAATATTTTTTGGCAATTGTATCCTAAGTAATATAATACATAGTTCTGAAATCATGTTCCTTAAATGATCTTCTGCCCGTCATCCTACCAGTTATATCCTTAGCAGCCAGAATCTTCTACCTAAGGTGCATTGCCTACTTCAGAAATTTCCTAGAATCCCGATCCTGCACCCGCTTCCTAAGTGCTCAAGTGTTTCTAAAATTTCCACTTTCTCACACTCAAACCAGCTCCCGATTCCAGTGATTAAGCTTTATTTCTTCAAAGTATTCACAAGCAGGAGAGATCCCTTAGTACAGGACTCATGTAAGTCAGTGTGATACATGCCCTTTCCTCTTCTTTCATTTATTTAAAGTGAATTACTTAAGATGTTAGTAGCATTCTGAACTTACAAGTTACAAGAAGTTTTAGATTGAGTTTTCAAAGATATCACTAAGCCAGAATGCAAACTCTTGATCAAAAGTCCACCATCTGATAATGCTCCATTTTCAGTGACAAACTTATTAAAGTGTGGTTTACTTTTTTCAACCCAATCGTTTTAGTGTATTTATTTTTGATGCTTTGGCAAATTACTTCTAATCTAATCCTAATTAAAAATTTCTAAACATACCCCTATATATTTTCAAAACTATTGCAAAGAACAAATCTCTAATTAATTGTTCATATAAAATGATTTGGCTCATTTTTCATGGGTAGTGGACTAGCTTGCTACATTTAAAGCAGTGTACATTTAGATGTTGAGGACACAAAGAGCTTGATTTCCTGGTTATATTGTTGCTGTTTCAGAATTTGATATATAGATTGTTAGCATCCCTCCATCCAATTAAAACCAATAGACCCTAGTCCACTAAGTCCTACTTGCATTATAACATACATTATATAGTTCTTAATAAATTTAAGAGCACTCAATACACTCTTAGCATGATTTTATCCCTCCAAACAATTAAGACAAACATTTGCATACATGACCACAGGCAATGAAATTGTATACGTTGAATTGTTGAATTATTCATGCCCAATCCACTTGTGACAACATTTTTCTACTGTAGTCAAGACATGCTCCCCATCACACTCCATGGTTGCAAAACATTCTACAAGTATTACAGTAGCAAGAGGACCCTATGTGTCTGCATACCATCATTGCTAAACAATTCATAGCTGCTACTGAGAACCAGTAAAATGTGACTAATGACTCTCAATTACTTTTCTTAAGTTATGATATAACTAATAGATGTTATGCTTAAGTGGGTTTGATCCCCAAAGAAATCAATATTCATTCAACTTTGTAATAATTAGTAGAGCAATACAAGGTGATGATTCTTTTATGAAAGAAATCAAACTTTCCATCATACTGCAGAATTTTTTATAATTTTTGTATTTCATGTCAGTCAGTTTCATATTATATACCAAGTCTTGATCAAAAGAAAGAAGGGGAGGGGAGGTTGTTAAAAGTCATGATGAAGAAAGTTTCAAGAGCAGCAAAGTGTTAAGGATTTATCACAATTACATACTTTTATCATACAAATGTTTCCGAAATGAGAAACAAATGCTGGCACATACCCTGGTCATAAAGCCAACCCAAAAAATGGTTGTATATGGTTTGAGCAAACATTTAGTTGATGCTTTAAAGACATTGTTGACATCAATTTCAAACTATGATAAACATAGTGCCAAGTTTGATATCAGACAGTGAGCTAACTAATTGAAGGCCCAACCTAGCAAGTCTAATTGGCAACATATAGATCAGATAGTGACTCTGGTGATTGGTAATTTGGTATGCTTCTGCTTTCTCCCCAACTGAACCCGGCTAAAAAGCTAGGAGCTTCATAACAGTTATGCAGACAACACACTGCTGTAAATATCCTAATCTTCATGCTCATTCTGGCATTGATGTTTCCATACTGATTCACAAGATTATCTCTTTCAAAAAGTAGATATTTTCCCCATCATTAAAAACCATAATTATTAATTCTTTCTGTTTCATGGTCAAAACATTTCCCATGCCCATTCACATGTACCCTGACCTAATATCACAAAGTTCTACCATGCTACTTATCTTCTCTTATAGAAGCAACCAGCTATCAAAGCATCATTAACAATCTTTCATTATCCAACCAGAGCCAAGACTTATTTTTCCCTTTAGAAATCATTTGAATTTTTTTATACTCATTTCTATACAGCAATTATCTATTTCTATTTTATGGGTAATATAACATAAGGCTAATATGCCACAGTTTCTGCAGATTTTACCTCTTGCTTCCTCAAGCATCCATCCCCAAATATATCCTACTACAAGAAACCAGAGATATCATACGTTAACATACTGCTCTCTCTGCTCTATGAAACTACTGAAAAATTTAGCACCTACCACCTTTCTTCAAGAAAATCCAACCCACAAGTTAAACTAACCATCCTGCCTCTTAGCCTCCCTCTAAAAATTAAATCTATTTAAAATTACTCTGATGATACTAGAAAACATCTTATAAAATACATATCATATGATCAAATCCCAAAAGCGGTCATAGACAAGAATATTGCCTTTCAAGTAAGCCAACTAACCATCAGAGAGTATATTTCCTTTGGAATCACAGGACCACCTAATCCTACAGCTAGTTGCTGTCTTCCTATCCGCCCAAAAAAAAAAACAACAAGGGTATGAAATCAGCAATTTGCTGCACACATTCATTGTGTCATCATGCTACCACCTGACAATCTCCACCAGTATATCCATAGCATTCAACATCAATAATGATATGCGAATCAAAGACCCAGGCATGTACCCTCAAATGAAAAATATGGTGATCTTCTGCTTGTCACTTAAATATGCAATAGTATTGCATCAAGAAAAATTTTCAGAATAAATGGAACTCATCCATCTAAACTAACTTGCAGAAAGAAAAGAAAAGCATTTAAAAAACAAAAGAAAAAAAAAAAACTAAACAACCATTGTATTAGATGATTTAAATGGTCAACCCATCACAACTGCATGAAGCCATTTATTTAGGTAAAGATATTACATGAAAACTACTGCAAAACAAGTAACTCAAAAACATGACTTTACCCCAGCCCTGGAAAAGGAAGATAATGCCATTCTAATTTTGTGCTTCTAGCATCATGCTGATGTTGAAATTTCAAATGTTAACTTGTAGCCATAAGATGGCATTAACATGCATATTTTTTAAATTAGGAAAAAAAATATTAACCGTGCAGAACTCTATATGATAATGAATTAGTCCCCTTGCGACTGACTGTTATTGTCACCAATAGCTGTCTAGCCCATGATTTTCCATACCGGCCCAAACCAGTCAGTACATCCCATACCGTACCGTACCAACAAGGAACCGGAATGGTTCAGACCGATTTTTTGGAAAATGGCCTGAACCGGACCGAACCAATTGGTATAGTATGGTACGAGCCAATACAAGACTTTTTTTTGGGGGGGGGGACCCATTGGATGGGATTTTTTTTTAATTTTTTTATCGATGGTACAGGACGGCATGGAATGATACCGTACCATACCGGCTGGCAACCGGCATAGGCGCCGGTACCGAGTCGGCGAATCTTGGTCCAGCCACTATTGTCATCAACTCATACGAGGAGATATGCTCAGTTTTCAGCTGAGATGAAGATAAAAGATAGAAATTTGATAAATTAAGAATTTCGCTTTCAGAAACAATTTAGAGTACTAATGCATTCCACAAAATTCTCATGCTAGAATACTGAAAAGTAAAAGGAAAAAAAAAAGAAGAAAAAAAATCTCTCAAGAACGGATCACGTAATAATCATGCTTTAGCTTGATCATATCTCTAGCTGGTTACATTCCCTGCCACTAAAAAGGGAGACAACTCAAGTATTTGACGTTCATGTCGCTTACATAAAATAGAAAATAAAAACAACACTTTCTAACAAGTTGCAAAGCTTCAATCATTAACTAATAAACATGCTTGACAACATACAAATGTTAAATCTATAATGCTGCACGTCAGATCCCAAGTTAGTAGTTAAAACTGTAGCTTGGCATGAAGCTGCGAGGAGATTGCTTAAACACCAATAGCATGTTAGAAAAATACACGCAACACTGCAGAACCGTTGCATACCGCCCCATACTAGGTATATCATACTGTACTAATGTCGAACGATACTCAATTTAGGGGGGGAGGGGGGCATGGTACCAACCATCTGCATGCCAAATCAACTCCCATACTGGACATAACAACACTATAACAACATGATCTTGGTAACAGGTCAAATACCAAGATGGTGAACATTGATTACAAGCCTCCTCAAATATTTAATGTAACAAAAGAGTCATTATGAGCAAAGCATTTTAATAGACAACAATGTTAACAGAATATTTTATAACACAATATCTAAGTTTCAATATTCAAATTTTGTATCTTTTCCACATAATTTATTAACTACTGCTACAAAGAGACATGTTTTGCTTGGAAACAAGTTACCTGGAATGTGAACGTCCAAAGAAAAGCCCAAGTGTTGTATCTTTTCCAGGTGAAACTTGTACAAATGTAACTCAAATGATACTCTCAGATAGACAATTTGTTTTATTGATAATGCGAAGAAAATTGAGTTTCATCACTTCTCATGGTAACTAAAATTAAGTATGCATATTTTGGGCTAGAGTCTTTCAGGTTTCAGCCTAGCACTTCATTATCATGCAACTAACTGTTGAGTAAAGATTGGTGATGTATTATCAACAAAGCAACCAGGTAGAGCTTCCGACATGCCATATTGGAAAAATTGAAGTAAGAAACAAGTGTCTTTCTTCACAGGATTAAGAAAATTTTGGAGTTTTACATTGTTGCAGGCCTTTCTCAATCAGGAAGCATTAGTATTGAGATGGCTTGCAAACATGATCAGGACATTTATTTCTTCACACTATTCTAACTCAGCGTTTCAGTTTATTTTTCTTTTGTCAACATTTGCACCTCTAGTGGATTTTTTAGGTGGAAATAGGTTAAAGATTAACAAATTTTCAGACCAACCAGCATTAAAAGGGCTCAAGTTACCGATCAACCTTGTGGTTCAAGTTGGGCTTACAAATTAAGGCCCTATTAAAGTTCAAATCATGCTCAAGCTCATACAGAATGTGCTTTTAGAACCTGTACACCAACACAAATGGCTTTGAGATGTAAGAAATCATGTTTAAGAAGAATACATAGCATTACCACATTCCAAAAATGGTTGTCAAACAGCCCGATCACCTCAAGGCAACAGGCCAAGCTTATAGCCTAGGCAAATGGCCCAGGCAACTTGGTATCAAAGACAATAAATCATAGTTTGATTCATCTGTATTATTTATATTACCAGATTCTATACTTATATTAAATAAATGAGCACTTTATCATGCATATAAAATATAGACGCTTTCACCAATAATTTTTTTAAGAAAATACACCATTATTTGAAAATCTAAATGAACTCATATATTAAATATAATATAAGTTATCACAGTTTTAAATACTGGTGGTACAACAAGGCATCCCACTATCCCAAGTGCCAAGATGGGGAGCATCAGGATGGAATGAGTCGGGGAATGGATCAGGATGGGACAGGACATACACCAACTCAAAAGTCATTCTATGGAAAAAATGGGATGCCTCATCCCATGGTATCTAAACCTTGCAAGCAATAACTTATATTGTTTTTCTTTTAGCTCATTTTGTAGAGATCGCTTAGATTCTTTGTTTACCCAACTTTTGCTAGAGGTTGGAGCTCAAATCTAAGATTTTGAATAGAGAGACTTTCATGATGCTCATGTTAAGTGAGATAAATTAGATTGGGTCCCATAGAAAAACTAGATTGCACTTTATATGCTCACATGCAAACATGTATGGATTGTTGAGTTCAGCTTGCTTGCCTCCTTGGGCAAACACCCAGAAACTTGAGGGCTAAGGAATTATAAGGCCCATATACTAAACAGGAAATTGTCTATAAGAGCCCAAGCAACTGCTCATAAAAATGGTGTTCCCAAATCAGAGCCCTAGCTAATAATATGCCTCTTTGCATTGGTATTTCTGATTTATCTTCACTACTCAATCTCTCAAAAGCTCAACTATTAACCATCCTTAGTTTGATAGACATTTCACCAACACCAAAACCTTGTTTATTATCAAAAATGCTTCTCTCAATGAGGGAGGTTGTGTAATGGACATGGATTTGGATAATCTTCTTTCTCAGCCAACTGGAACCTTGTAGATCTTCTTCTTTGTTTTTCCTCTTTTAAACTTGACCAACTAATATATGGCAGGTCATAGCCAAATCGACTGGATAATTTAATATGAGCATCCAAATTAGGGATTGGAATTGGCATAATTTGTCCCAGGATCGCCTTCATAGATACCAAGGAATAGTTACAAAAAGATTTTGCAAGTCTTAAAAGTATTAAGATTATTACAAGAATTAGTGTTAGAATTTGGACTGTCATTAAGATGTTTTCTATCTGATTTTATGCTGAAGCTAAGATTATGATTAATTTGTCAAAGTCAGAATTTAGGTTCACAAGCTTGAACCTCTGTTGAGTGTTGAGCCATGGAAAAGGCACAATTTCCATAGCTGTGTCTAGGCAAATTGAATAACGCTAGGCTCAGGCCTAACAGACATCATGATTTGGTAGCTTGCATGAGTGACCTTGTGTTCCTTTTGTTCCTTTCGGCTTAGTCTTTGCTTTCCAACATACTGTATTACCTTAACCAATTCCCTGGATTAAAGAAGAAAGGTTGTACTAAATCATAATATAGAAAAGATTATTTGGTTGCATCAAACTATTTGGCCAAACTAACCTAGACAAAGAATAACTTTATTGAGACATTTCTTGTTAACAGAGATCATTATTTCAGAAACACTGCTTATAGTGATCTTTACAATGCTGTTTGGCTCAATAACAGTGAGGCAAATAGGCCTGCTCACAGACAAATGTCAGCCCCTTAACCCACTCTATACCAGATTAAATTACTTTCATCAATGGCCCCCTATATTACCTTATTGCATGAAGTTCCAGTTTTCTTTGGCTAAAACTAATACATGGTGAGGAAGAGAAAAACCTTTTTCCCCAAGGGAAGGATAAAAACTTTTTCAATTCTTGAAATCAAGAAAAAATCTTTCGGTCCTTGTATCCTCCATTTTAAGGCAAGCAAACAAAATTCAGAATTTATCCTGCGAATAAAATAAGTCATTGGACACAACAAAAGCTATTCATCATTTGCTATCCTCTAACCAAACTGGGCCAAAGTAAACCTCAGTGGGAGCTGAAAGGTTGACCTAGTAGAATATAGCTTCAACTTGCAAGAGCATCCTATTAAATCCCAAAATGAGAAAGTGAAATAGCTATATGCAAACATGCAGAGACATCATGGTAGTCTTTTTCAAACTGACTTGCTCAAAATGTGAAAATGATTGAGCAAAGAGTATGAGGATAATATAAAAGCAGCCATGATACATTACTAAAGCATGACCAAATTAAGGGTGGCAATTTATGTCTCAAGTCACTCAACCCTCAAACCCTACCCGCAACCAACCTGCTTTAAGCAAGTTTAAGTTTGGCATAAATGATGCCAGGTCACAAATGGGCCAATCCGACCTAACCCGCATATTAAACAGGTCAGTTTAGAGTTAAAGTCCTGACCCATTTAAACCATTTTGTCCATTTAATAGTGGGGAGGGTCATGAACTGGCCTGTTTGATCGTATTTAGAACCATTTAACCTATTTAAAATCCATTTAGCATGTTTAACATAATTCGACCTGTTTATTAAGCAAGTTGTGTAGGTCAAGTCAAGCTTTTTGTTTAAAAAAAATGTCACGTTCAGATTTGGATTTTTGACCTATTTAATAAATAGATCAGGTTGTTATTTAACCCAACCCATATCAAACCCCAACCTGACCCGATTGCCACCCCTAGATAGGATAACAATAATACAATTCCTTTATTTTCAAGATGTTATAGATTTATTTTAACCATATCACCTTCAATTGTTGGTGTCAATAGTAAAACGATATGAAGATTTTAGCCTTTCCAAAAATGGATACCATACCCCTCTCCAATGCATACCAATACAATTAAAATTCAAAATCATGGATCAAGAGTATCCTTAGGAAAGATCTAAGGAAGTAAATGAACAAGTTATGTAAGGAATTATCACTGATAAGGAGAAACAATAATGTCTACTGATGGTAAAACATATGATGGTAAGCTTGAGTAAAGTCATGTCTGATGTTTGGTTTATTTATAAAGTTAAGAAAACAGAGCTTTAGAATCATCTAGTCCTTACAAGGAGACATGTTAAATTATTTGTGTTCACAATTTGTTGATTCTTAATATTGCAAGGTAGCTGCTCCACTTGAATGAGAAAATGGCATCGTAAGTGCTTCATGGAACTTAAACATCTATTCATCTATTTAAGAAAATTAGAAACGTCCCAAACTATAATACTAACAGATTATGCTTGATATAATGCATAATCATTAATATCTATCTAGAAGGATAATGAGACCAAATGTATCAGGCAATCTTCTTCTTCTTCTTCTTGCAGTCACAAAAATGTTATGCTAACCTCTACAAGAGAAGCTTGATATGGCAATAGCACCTCCAAGTGTACAAATTTATAGCCTTATGAGGTAGCACCAGACTTACTTGCATGCCCTCATCGAATTGTACAGCTTTTACTAATGAAAAACATAAACCATGTTACCCTGAAAATCAATTATTTGTGCAATACAAACAAGAAAACATTCTAAATAACTTTTCACGCATTTTCTCATGCTTTTAATGGCTAGGAAGTTACAATTAGAAAAAAAAAATGTCATGCATAAAAAGCAATTCTGTGTGATCTCTGTTATCATGATATCCTAAATAAATTCTGATGGCAGAAAAGACATAAAATGTATGGTTTGCAAATTCTCAACCTTCAATCACATTGAAAAGTTAAATAAATTGTCCAACTCCATATAATATTTGCTACTATTCCTCTGGTCCATCCACACATGGAAACTTCAAAGATCATATCATGAATTTTTGGGCAAACAAGACACGGATATCTTCCAAACTAAGCAATGAGATTGAAGACACCGTCCAGAAAATAAAAACTTCTCCCATGAACTAGCACAAATATTCGCTGATAGGATTGCAAGAAAGATTCAAAGTACAAGATTTGCTAGACTTCTGTAATTTGTCGCATTAGAAGCATGACATGTTTCTTATCTTTTGCCTTCTTTTTTTGTTCCACAGCATTACAAATTCCCAGAAAGGAAAATAAAATAGGTTCAGTTTGTCATATACCTTCATCACAGCAAAACTACCAGGTGTTCAATTAGTTGTATTAATGGGTATGGAAAGATCAGAACCTCTTCATTTGCAGTATGAATTAAATGATCATGAATAACAGTTAAACACATACAGATCAGAATTAAATGCGACATGAGAAACAGCAGAGAATGCATCACTCTGAGTAAATATTTGAACATTATGAAAACAATCCACTAAGGTGACTTCTATCACCATGAATTAGATCATGACTACAAATTAGAAACTGGATGAAACACTTGGTTATGATTGCTTCACTGGACCTTCAATACCCCCACCTCATTCCCCAAGAAGAAAAACAAAAAATGTGTTTTCTTTTTATCACTTATCATAGATCACAGAAAATTAATATCACAATTTCAGAAAGAATTCCATAGTGATACTAACGAAAAAAGAAATTTTGTACCAAAACTGTGATCAATTATGAAAAGGAGATAAAACTAGAAATAACAACTGTCAACCAGTATCCAGAACGATCAAAAGAAGCAGAGTAACACATAAATAATCAAGTCAAAAAATAGCAAAGCAGCTTCGCAAACATAACAGGTGATGCAGAAGGCATATTTACCAACTCTGTATCACTAACCATAACCTAAACCAACAAATAAATATAATGCATCGCCCAACAGATTGGTTTCAAACGAGAGAGAGAGAGAGAGAGAGAAGGGGGGCAGGGTTTGGAAGAGAGCAGCAAATTGGAGCATTTTCAATTCTTTGAAACTTTATCATTCATCAAGAGAACCATGAAACATCCATGCAAGTTTGCAGCGCTTGTACCAACCTCAAACTGTTCCAAGTTTGCATACGCTCCACTTGACAGCTTCTTGCGTACGGTTCCAAAATCCATTGGATGCTTTATGACTTCATGATAGTCCGGAAGCTGTGAATACATCAAACGTTAAATCTTAAGCTTCAAAAACAAACTCTAGCATGTCCAAAGTAGCATCAGAAAAACAGCTAAGAACGTTGAAAATGAAAAACAAGAAGATAATACAAAAACAAAGAAAGTAACAACTTGAACAGGTTTCAGGCACACCTCGTTGGGATCCACGGGCTCTGAGAAGACACCATAAGTATCCTTCCTAAAGATGAATTACAAGATATCATCAAAATTGATGAATACAGCAAAATAAACAAGCACCAAACACAAATCATATAAAAGGACGCCACAACAAGGATTCCAAAAAGAAAACAAAGAACCCACTTCTGGAGCCTATCAAGGATGAACACCAACAACTTTTTGTCTGGCAAAGGTGTAGTGGGCCCGGAATCTGATGGCTCCCCTGTTCGTAACACAAATGTTAGATAATTCTACCCAATAAACAGTCCGCGTCTTCTTTTTCCCGCGACTTCTCGAAATAAATGCATGAGCACCAAACCTTGAAGAGAATCCATCGCTTTCGAGGAATTGTGCCTTTCTGCCTAAAATAAGCAAATCATTTCCAAAAACAGTCAGGAAAATAATCCAACATCAAGGAAGAAATCTAAAAAAAAAGGAAAAGCGGAAAAGATCTACCTCATGATAATTGTGAAAAAGAACAACATCGATAAATTAAAAATGTTAAAAATGGAAGAAAGAGGACAAAGATTAACTTTCTCAATGAAGCGGTCAGATTATTTTTCAAAGATAAAATCTTTCTTCCAAAGACCCAGCCCCCATCCACATCCACCTGACAAACTATTAAAAAAAAAAACAAAAAAACGAAACTCAAAATTTCAACAGCAAAGATACTTCGGTTTTCAAGAAATGATTGACATGTTGACCTAGTCAAATCTCAAAACTTTCTCACTTTGGATATCCACGAGAAAAAATCCAACTAAAGAACGGAATCCGAGGAAAAAAATCCAACCGACATCGACGCATAGATTCGCGATCCGTAGACAAAACCGTACAAGACTTCCAGTTTTTAAATCCCGCAAAACATCCTCGAATCAAGAAGCCCTGACGCCCGATCCCGTAAAGCACCGGATCTCCGCGTCCCCACTCCAAATTCAAAGGAAAGAGAGGGAATGCAATTAAAAAAAATAAAAAATCAGTAGCCGGGTCAAAATAAGAAGCCGGGAGTGAGTACCTTGTCTCGATCCCCATGGCTGCCGACGGCGTCGATCTTCCGCTTCCGGCGAGCGGCGCCGCCAGCATCGCCGTCGGAATCAGAGCCGGAATTGGAATTCCCGGAGCGACCAGGGGGGAGATGGAGAACGAGCTTGAGCTTCTTCTCTCTCCGCTTCCCGCCGGAGCTCTCCGCCTCCTCCTCGTCGTCCTCCGCCGCCGCCGCGTCCCGCGGAGGCTGCGGTTCCGCCGCCTCGGGATGGGGGTTCCGGCGGGTGATCCGGCGGCTGGAGGAGGAGGAAGGAAAGCGGAGGTAGGGATTGGAATTAGGGTTAGGGTTAGGGTTCCGATTGTTGGATTTCTCCTTCTCCTGCTGTTGTTTTTGGAGACGAAGGCTGCGCTTCTGGAGATCGAGGAGGGAGGGGCGGCCCTTCTTCTTCCTCTTCTTCTCCGCTGCTGGCTTGTTGCTGCTGCCCATTGCGCGGCCCCCCCGCCCGCCCCCTCTTTCTCTCTCTCTCCCTCTCTCTCTCTCTAGAAACTGGGGCGATTTTTTTTGGAATTATTATTATTTTTTCTCTATTTCGGCCGAGGGCGACTTTTTGGAGCGACGCCGCACGTGACCGGTGCGTTGGCACGTGACTGGCCTGGTGGGCCACGGCCCGGTTTGTTGACCTGGCGAGCGCTGGTTCGCCGGCGGGCTCTGTCTCGCGTCGTTTTCAACGACCGCCCGCCGTGTTTCCGGCACCCACAATCTCACCTTTTTGTGGGGCCCGTGACTTAGTGAGCGGGTGTGCAAAGGAAATTTCCACTTTCATGGTTCTTCATGGGGCTTTCGTGGTTCTTCATAGGGTTACAATCAATGATAACTTCGACTCCATGTACGGCTTTAATTAATGGACGAATTAATGCGGCCAGATGGTGAAAGAATCTTAATGGCCTCGCTTGTCTTTTCTGAATGGAGACAACCAGAAAGCCTAATGGCATGGAGAATTACCTGCCAAGAGATAAAAAGGTACTGCTATTTGACCTGATTCTTATCTCAGCTGGATGATCCAAGAGCTATCCTAATCCTATTATGGGAGCCAAAAATAAGAGCTATGCACTTTCCGTCTTACCCCCCCCCAAAAAAAAAAAAAAAAAAAAAAAAAAAACTCTATGATGATCAGAAAACTAATAATGTTATAAATGATATAACGATCAAATGACCAAATGGGGCAATTATCTACTCTACAGGAGTATTAGTTTCTAAATATTAGCTGCATGAGCTCAAAGCTTGTTATAGTTTGGGTATCACGCTTGGGATTCCAGCATGCCATAAATTGCATCCGGGACGTGTATGTAACGGATGCACCCTTTTTTTTTTTTTTTTGAAAGGGCTGTAAATGATGTACTTGTTCTCTTTTTATTTTGTTAGAAAACAATGAGGTAGTAGATTTAATAACCTTTGAAATAAAATGGTAGCACCGATTAGATGGCAGCTAATTACGTGGAAACTACTCTATGACCGCGGCATTAGATTTTTTTTCTATTTTTTTCTATATTTTTTTCTGATTAACATAATAGATTGGTTTAGAAATCCAATTTTATCCCAAAAAAAAAAAAAAAAAAGACAACTTAAGCAAGACATATTTGCCGGTTGAAAATGAAGCCATTTTAATAATGTTATAGAAGTTTTATATTTATATATTTTCCATATATTCTGTCTAAATAGATATAACAAAATTATATCCTATCAAATTAGTTCATTTTGCATGGTGATCTTATTAGTCACCAACTCTAGTTTAAAAGGCAATCAATAAAGTAGTCGTCAATTAAGAAAACTCCTTAGGGATTCCGTCACGCAAGTGTACTTCATTTAGGATTTTCCTCCCCTTCGTTTGAGCAACCATATTTGGCAAGGTTATTGCCTCATCACTAATGAGCCCAGGGTACCACGTTTGACTTGAGTTATAGCGCAAGTTTTAATCTCCCATCTGCAGAATTTCTAGTTTTATGACACTTGAGCCTATAGTCATTCATTTTTCGTTACATTTCTCTCTTATTACTAAGATGTCCACTCATTAAAAACCAGGTATTCGGTGTCTTTTTGCAGTATCTGGAATGTATTAATGGCACTATAGCTAGAGAAATGGAGCTTGGAAACACTTAGATTTCTGATCTTTGGAATGTTTTGAAACAATAACTAGCAAAACGGAAATGGAAATGAGTAAAAATGTAAATAGATGGAAAGGAAATGCATGGGAAAACTCCATAGAAACTCATATGTATTGTTGCCATGCTGCTTGAGCCTCGTTCTTGTGGTTACCCGTCCTTATTTCTTGCATTTAATTATGAAGCGGGAAACATTTGATTTTATGAGAAATGCCCTTCACATTTAACTAAGCATGTTGTGCATATGGACACTTTCTTTATATCTTTCATGTAGCAGCTAAGCTTCCAGTGGGGTTCAGGTTGTATCTCTGGAAGAATGATCGGTCTTCTGTCATGATGTTGATCACTGGATTGTACTCTATTTAGATGTCAAAGCACTCTAAATTCTTCATAAATTTTGAAGTGAGAATTGTATGATTCAATAATGGATCCGTGCAAAGAAAGATGAATCCTTCTTCCGCATAAAAAGATACAACTCCTATCTCAGCATAGGGGCACATGTTGAAGTTGAGAGAGAAAATTATGAACTAGCAAAAACATCCCTTTTTTTTCTTGTGCAATCACTAAATTTCTCACGTCGAAACGATGCATTTCAATTTTTTTTCCTTGCCCCTTAAATTAACCAATAATTTCTATTAGCACATTCTATTTGACAATTATGGGAGGAAAAAACTTTATCTACTTCTTATTTGAAAAGATACCGCAAGGCTTAGAAAGGAGAGTGCAAGGAAAAGGAAGAGGGTGGAAGCAGGCAAGAGAGAAACACAAGGGGAACACAAAGGGGTCCAAGATGTGAGAGTGGGAGAGGGAGAGGGAAAGGAAGTGGAGGCATTTTTTTTAAAAAAAAAATTTATAGAAACCAATAATAATAGAATTGCATGAGGACCATACTTCTTTGCTAATCAAATCCTCCACTTGGTGTTGCAACTCAGAACCTTCTTTAGGACTTATTCTATAAATTAGTTTGTTTAGCAAAGTAATGCCTGAAACTAAAACAAAATGATGCAAGATATCCCACTTAGATTGGCAAACTAGCTGATGGCTCTATCAAGATCTTTAAATGGTATCGAACTTTTCTTATTTTACGGCCAAAACCTATGCAAGTATATATATACCAGATAAAGCTTGAGTATGTATCAAAATTAAAAAAATCTAAATAAATAATATCTTTTAGTTAAACTTGTAGGATCATATCCTAAGTTATTAGGAAAGATATTAGAGTTAATCTGGCTTAGAGCATATATGAATTAAAAGACACCGTAACTTTTATATGGGGTTAACGATGATTATGCTATTTTTGATTGGATTGTGATCCTTAGCATGGGGAGAATATATGGGATAAGGAATCTAAATAATTTTCCTAACTAGTCTTTTTAGATGACATTCTGAATTATTTTTTTAGGACATGTTTCATCAAGATTTCTCATGAATATTTTTTTTGGCTAATCCTTTTAGATGAGATTGTTTTTTTTTTCTTGTAGCAAAGAAGATGCTAGGTGGGAGATGTCCGCAACCCCTGTCCATCCTAAATTCATAATTATCATTTCTTTTGATTTCTTTAGTAGTGGTGCATTGTATTAGGCCTCAATCAGGCCTTTAGCTACTGTGGTTGAAAAGTTATTGCTTTATTTTATATCACCCTCGATAGCTTGGTGCACCTCTCATAGCTTTCTTCTCAGCTAACTAGAGCCTAAGGTGTAGAGGCCGTTAGCCATTTCTTTTATAAGAAAAAAAACTAGTTTAGATACTTTTCATTTCCATTTTTTCTATTTCTACAAATAATAAGATAAAAAATTATTTCTATTTTTATTAAAAATATATGAATATATTTGCTATTTATTAATTATTTTTAAAAAATCAAATATGATAATATGAAAATGATGATAGTTATACAGGAAGCAAAAGTTTTGTTGATGGTAGATCTGATTAATGGTATAATAGAGATAATAATGATAATGGCAATGGTATGGTGGAGAAGATAATAATAATAATAGTGGTGGTGGCAATAATGGTGGATGGTGAGGGTGTCAATGATATGATAGAGGTGATGATGGCAGCAAAGATATGATGGAGGTAGCGATAATAATGATAATAGTGATAATGATGGTAGTAGTGATGAAGATGCTATTTATATGGTAAAAATTTTGACAATGACGATAAAATGATTGTGAGGATGGCGGTGGCAGTGGTAATAGCGATAATAGAATCGGTGGTTGGAGTGGTAAAATTAAGAATATGAGTTCTCTATTTTTAAATATACAAAAAGCAATGATTTCTTATTTTTATTTTTTTAGAAATAATAAAAGTGACATTTAAAAAATAAAAAATAAATATAATAGCATCTAATATATTTTTTATCGTAATTTCTATAATTTTATTTTTTGGAATAAAAAATACCAAATAGACTTTAAAGTCTCTTAAAAAGTAAAATTTATGAAAAGTAGTTTTTATTCTTTTAGAAAAAATTACAAAAACTTTCCTAAAGTTGAATTTTATTACACTTTCATCCAATAGTTTGAAAAATCTTTATTTATACTCCTTAGATATAACAATGTTATTAAAAAAGTTTTAAGATTATAAAATGACTAAATTACTCTCCATTATGATAAAAAAAGAGGCAAGGCGACTAATGCTCCTTTTCACCATCTCTTATTCTCCTGTTGCCACTTCAATTATCCTTTTTCTTCTAAGATTGAAATTTTTGATTAAAAAATTAATTATCATTAAGAGATTAATCCCATTGAATCATAGAAATACCTTCGATTGACGAAGTCCTTACGAGCAACCAAGAGCTGACGATGTCTTGTTTGAGTTATGGTAGGATTTTTTTAAGTTTTTGATGTAATTTTCATTTTTCACAATGCATGTTCTTTCCCCAACTACATACATGCTATCCTGACATATTGACAAGAGAGCTTTCTATTTATCATTAATTTTATTACTTAATGGTAGAAATATGATGGTTTTCAATTAGAATTCCTTAAAAATAGCTGCGAGTGATTTTCTTTCTCATATAATTTTTATAATTGCCTATTTTAGACAGAGATTTTTTGATTTCTCTTTGATTTTGTTGCGTAGTAGTAGAAATACAGTGGGTTTGTAATTAGATTTGCTTAAAAATTACTATAAATTGTTCCCTTTCTATTAAAATTTTGTTGGTGGTCCCCTTCTTCATATATTTCAAATGTAACCTTTTGTCCTCCCTATTTTTAAAATCACTAATGTTATGTTATCTAAAAAAAGATCAGTTAGAAAATAATGTTTGATAGTGGGAAGAATGTATATTCTTAATCCTTACTGCCGTAACTTTACCCCATCCACCTTTTATCTTGAATACACTAATTTTTTATTGTTTATGCTTTGTGCATACTTCTTTTTATTGCTCTTTGTATGCATTAGAATATCAAAAAGAATAGGATCCCTCAAGGCTAACCTTTATCAAGTTATAATTTCAAATTGTTGATGTTTATCTAGTCTCCTTTATCTATAGCTTTTATATAAGAGCTATATATGAAAATATAGTAGTTTGTAATACCATTAAATGTTTAATCAAATTTTAATTTTTTGATCAAATTAAAGAAAGTGCTTGCACATTAAATGTTTGTAAAACCATATTTTAAAATGATATAAAGCACAATATAGTAGTTTGTTGATGTTTGTAATTGATTCATTTTGAATCTCTAATTATAATAGCATATTTTAAATGGTCCAATAACAAATACATTGATTATTTTGTGTGGGGTGAAATAGCTTATCATATTTTAGTTGTACACTATGGAGATCGACATTATTGGATCAATAATATAGATGAAAATCTTTATTTATATTTGAAAATGATGGCTGACTTGTATAAACTCATTGGTAAGTGGGATACGAGTCTTTCTATCTCATATGGCAATGAGATTTTGATTAAGAATAACAATGATATGATTCATATGTTTAGCACACATCAAGAAATTAAAGAGATATACTTATTTGTTAAAGATAATGTTGACAATCCAGTTCCTTCTATGGTTATTTTTTCTAGATGAGATGTAGATAAAGTTCAAGTTGGTGTCAACTTAGAGGAGTAGAGGAAGTTGAAGGGGATATTGGAGGTCAACTTGGGGAGGAAGTTAGAGGAGCGGAACTTGAATAGGATGTTGGAGTTCAAGTAAGATCTGAAGTTCAAGTTGATGGTCAAATTAGTAAAGAAGATAATACACCTGAGTTGTCAAAAGAAGTTTATCTTTTTTTTTTTTTGATTCAGATGATGGTGGAAGAGTCTAATGATAGGGATGGCAATGATTTAACTGATAGAGGTGAGGATGAAAGATATGATGATGATGTCAGTGGTGATCAATTGAGTAATGTAAATTCTATTAAATTAATGGATCCTTTCAATAGTGATGAGGACTCTAGTTGTAAGGAAAGAAAAAGAAATTTCTCTTTATTAAATATAAAGGGCACACCATTTATGGTTGTAGAGGGAGGCAAATTATATTTTAATAAGGATAGTTGTTTGTAGATGTAAATAAATTTAGGAACATATTGAGAGACTATCCAGTAATGGATGGCTATGAACTTAAGAGGGATAAAAATAAATATTGATCCTATGATTGATTTTAATAATTATAAAATATTAAGTAAAAATGTTACTAATCATGTATTTCAAGATTGAATATAGAATTTCTCAAATGCTCATATTGAAGAAATTATCTTTAAAAAAAATTCTCTCAAGATGTCAAGTCAGAATAATTAAAAGAAGAAATTTTCATAAATTTGGATGGCTCATTATAAAGAAAATTAATTTGGAAGATTTCGAAAGTTGAATTGATAAAGATGCTTGAAAAAGGTCAAAGTTATAATTTCATCAAGTTAAAGATCAAGAAAATATGTTTTGAAAGCCTCAAGAGCAAGTAGAAAAGAATTATGATCTTCAGGAGGTAATTCCATAATTTTTGAAAGTCAAAATTACAAGAAAATCGTGTTTGGATAAAAAAGGACAACCCCTAGGTCATCCTCTTTTGAAATGGGCAGTTTGGCATGCTTTGGCACGTTATTTTTATATGGCCTCATAAAAGATCGACCCATGGATTGACCTCTATTGCATAAAAATAAAAAATAGAAGATAAATTTTTGAGTGCAGTCCAAGTGTTAACACCTGAGTATAAGGTGTCAACCCTAGACCACAAGGTGTCGACCCCAGATCAAAAAGTATTGACCCCTGCAGAAAAGATGTCGACCTCAATGTTGGGATAGGTTACAATGACTAATTTTTTGCACTTTTTCAATGGGCCTTTTTCATTCCAAACGGCTAGTTCAAGCCTCTAACGGTCCAAATTCTCTTTCCATCCATTGTGAAGACTTTTTAAAGGTGGAGAATAAAAAAAAAGGAGGAAAGTATATTGAAAGTAAAAATTATTCAATTTGTAAGGTTTATTGAATATTTAAAGAAAAAAAGAGAAAAGAGAGGATTTTGTACATTAATTTTAGAGATCTTCTAAGTGTGATCATCCTTAATCATTCAAGATTCCTTTCAATCTTCAAAGAAGAGAATACAAAGCTTCAAGCACCACCTTTCAGTCTCTTCATCAAACCTCAAAAAGAGTTCCTTTTCTTTTATTTTTGTGCTGAATTCTCATACCTTGTATTTTTATTTCTTTACAAGTTTTTTTGAGAAAAAAAAAACTTAGGGTGTAAGCAAGTCCAAGCTGATAATTGAATGGTGTAAAGATTATAGTTGATGCTCCTAAGTTAAAATCAACTGGATTAATAGTGAACTTGAAAAAACTATCAGTATAGGATTGTAGTTGATAAGCCTGGCAAAACCAACTGTATTTGTTTGTAATTCTAGGTCAAAATAAATGCACTATAATCTAGGGATTATAGTGAAATTTTTAAGAACTTAGAGAGTGAACATAGGTACAGGATTACATCGAACCACTATAAAATCTTTGTGTATTTGTATTATGATTTTATTTTTCTTACTTTCTTTATTTACTTTACATATTTGCATTATCTAGTTGCTTTTAATTCCACTACTATACTTTATATATTCATTATAAAGACTAAAGTTGTTTTAAATAGAAGCACATATTTGACTTAGAATTTAAATTTGGACAAGATTTAAAAAAAATCTAATTCATCCCCCCTCCTCTTAGGTTGCTACCTCTGGGCAACAATAAACCTGAGAGTGATTGCATTTAGGTCAAGAATGTACTTAGAGAATTTTTGCATCAATTACACTTAATAATAAGACCTTCATGATAAAAACTTTACAGGGGCATTATATATGTTTAAAGCCTATAAAGAATAATAATACAAACTCCAAATGGATAGCTAAGGTGTTAGAGTCTCACTTAAAAGCTGACCTATATATAAGTTATGAGTTAATATGTACCAAATTTTGACTAAAAAGTATGGTATCGAGCCACACGTGATGTAGATATATAGAGCAAAAAGAAAGGCATTATTGGAAGGGATTGAGAAAAAATATGATGAGTCCTATTCTAAGCTACCTAGGTATGTTGAATTACTTCGGACAAAGAATTCTAGTACATTGGTGAAGATTCAAGTATATGAGAAGTCTATATAATTCAAAGAGCATCTTATATTTAAAAGAATTTTTATATGCTTTGAGGTACGTAATGAAAAAGAGTTATATAGAGGGGTGCAAACCTTTTCTAGGATTAGATGGTTGCTATTCAAAAGGATCTTTTGGTAGAGTACTGCTTTCTGTAATTTTCATTAATGGGAATAAGGGACTAGTCCCTATCGCTTATGGTATGCTAGAGATAGAATGCAAGGATAGCTAGAGATTCTTTTTGGAGCATTTATATTTTTGCATTGGTGGTGGCACAATAGACAATACATTAATTATAATGTCTAACAAGCAAAAGGTATATACTCTTTCATGCTATACGTTAAAATTTGTTTTGATTGCTATTACTTTGATGCACTCATTCTATTGCTTTGATTCACAACAAACTTTAAGCTTTAATTTGCTTGAAAATATGTTGCTATCTACAAATAAAATCCTACATATATGAGATAGTTTAACATTATGCCTTTGGTATGAATACATACAATTACCCAACTCAAATGATAACATTTGTTCTTTATTTTAGAAGTATATGATATGTTGATTCAGATGCAAGGTTGATGAACTTTCTACGGTTCCTTTGACATGTATACAATATGTTAACCTAAAGATTGATTTTAATGATGATAAAGAATTTTGAGTATAAGTTGTAAAATCTAACTATATTTATAAGAATGTGTAGTTTCAAAATTTCAAGTGCTCATAATTGTTTAAGTATTTCTTGACATCTTAATAAAGATAAAATCAAGTTAAGAAAGCAAGTCTAGCCCACAAATTAAATTAGAGAAGAAAAGCTGATAAACAATTTTAGGTACGCTTGGCATGCAGACTAAGCCGACTTAATCTCAGTAAACATAAAAGACAGAAAATATAGAAAGTAAAGTTTATGGATCCAGGAGACTGAGCTGATCCAGCTATAAACTGAGCTGATCTAGTTAAAAATTGAGTTAATCCAATGATTAAAATGGCTAGTTTTTAGATATGCAACCTTTTCATCCCATGAGTTTTCCAATAGCTATTTTCTCATCTCCAATGGCTAGATCCTTTTTTGAAGATCTCTTAAATATCAAAAATGATGGAAAATCTTAAGAATATATAAGAAAATCTTTGGAGCATTGGAGAGGTGCTTTTAAAGAGTTTATTGAGCATACATTGAGAAAGCCAAAAGGAGTGAGCTGAAAAGAAAAAAAGAAGTTATTTTTAGATTTATCCTTTATCCCTTCACTATAAATTATCTTCAAATAAGTGAGAGCAAGAGTGAAGTAAAGTTAGAAAGTGATCAAGTCAAGAATCAAAGAGCCTCACCATCTCTCAATCATTCAAGAAGAAGAAATTAAGCCTATAAGTAAAACAATTCAGTTTTCTTCTTTTGGGCCTCAAAAAAGTTTATTTTAAATTATATTTTTATATATTATTTTAAGTTTCTTGGGGTGAGAAATTTGGTTTAGTCCAAGCCTTAAATTGGATATTTATAGTTATTTGACTGGTGAGCCAAGATTAAAATCAATCGGAATTGATTGTAAGCCCAAAAAAAATAATCACTTGTGAGGTATCAATTGGTGATCCAAGAAAAATCAACTAAATTGATTATAAGTTCGAAAAATAATCTTGTATGATTTTGATTGGTGAGTCAAGAAAAATCAACTAGATTTAATTATGAGTTTGAAAAATAATTAAACTATAATTCTAATTATGAATTATAGTTGAATTCCTAAGTGGTATACTTGAAAAGTAGACCTAGGTGCTGAGTTTGGTACCAAACTATTATAAAATTTATGTGTTTATACTTATTATTGTTACTTTTTACATCTTTTATTTTTTCATTGCTCTTTAGATTCAAAATTATATTATTTATTATGTGTACATCACTTAGTTTAGATCATTCAAATCTACACATTAGTCATTTAGTTTTTGAAATATGCAATTCATTCTCCTCTTGGATAGCCATACCTGGATAACAATTGGTATCAAAGTAGGTGCTCTAATTTTTTTTTTTTATTATTTTAGAGTTAAAGATCTTATGGCTGATCTATTTGGTTCTTTGTTGGGAGGACACTCAACTATTATACCTTCTTTTTTCAATGGCACCAACTATACTTATTAGAAAGCTAGAATGAGAATTTTTATTCAAACATAAGATTATAACATGTGGAATGCCATACTCAATGATCCTCATATACCTATAATGATTGTTAATGATATGTGTTTACCTAAATCTAAAAAAGATTAGAATGAGTCAGATAAAAAGCTAGCTCAATTAAATGCTAAAGCTATTAATATTCTATATTGTGCATTAGATTATAATGAATTCAATAGAATATCAATATATTTATTTGCAAAAGATATTTAGGATAGACTTGAAGTGACTCATGAGGGTACAAGTCAAGTCAAAAAATCTAAAATAAACATGTTGGTTCATAAATATGAGTTATTTAAAATAGAACCTCATGAGATAATAAGTGATATGTTTATAAGATTTACTAAAATTATAAATGAGTGAAAGAGTCTTAAAAAAGATTATTCTAATAGTGATCTTGTATGCAAAATTCTTAGATTCTTATCAAAGATTTGGAAAGCAAAAGTAACAGCAATCTAAGAAGCCAAGAACCTCAACAAGTTTGTTTTAGAAGAGTTAATCAAATTGCTCATGATACATGAGCTCTATATGAACTAAAGCATGAAGGAGGAAGAGATGAAGAAGAGAATCCTTGCACTCAAGTCATCGGCCATTAATAAAAGTTCAAGTGATTCTTCCAAGAATTTGGAAGATGATGAAGAAATGGTGATGATTATAAGAAAGTTTATAAAATTTATGAGAAAGAAGAAAAATTTTGAATCAAGAAGAGAAAAAGAAGAAAAGAATTAATTTAGAAAACATAAAAAAGGACTACTCTCCATTGAAAAAGAGCTTAATAAGATTAAGAAGGAAAGCTATATTGGCTAATTGAAAAAGTAGTGAGAGCTCAAATTCTGAAAAGAGTCATCCTCAAGTGAAGAAGAGACAAACCTATGCTTGATGGCTCATAATAAAGAAGTAAGCTTAAATCAATCTAATGATTTTATTTTTGATGAATTACAAAATGCATTTTTTGAATTATTTAATGATCTTAAAAGACTATCTAAAAGAAACAAAGAGCTTAAGAAGGAAAATCAAAATTTGAATAAAAATAAAGATAGATTAGAAGAAGATAAAAAATATTTGCAAACTAAACAAGATGACTTAATTAAACAAAATAAAAGTCTACAAAAAGAAGTAGATAAATTAAAACCCATAGTAGATGAAAAGAATGAATTATTAGTTAAACAAAAAGATTTGTTAGAAAAGAATGAAACTTTGAAAAATGAAATAAATGAACTAAAATCAATTATAGATAAATTTCTCATTAGTTTACAAAATTTGTATATGTTAATGGATAAACAAAATATGACATCTAAAGCTAACTCCTTTGCAAAACTAAGGTATTCAAAAAATTTTATTGATAAATATTATTTTGAAAAGAAATTCATTACATGCTTTAAATGCAATAAAGCTGAACATAAATTATTTGATTGTTAGGCTAATATATATAAGAATATAAGGATCAAGCAAATTTAGGTTTCAAAAAAATCCATTGATACTAATCTTAAAGGATCCAAATTAGCTTGGGTATCCAAATACACTCGATCTTTGTGAGTATTGACATCCATCTAATCCAAAAGAGAATAGCACCTTAATTATGAATGCTCAAGGCACAAAATGAAAGATGGAGGAGTCAAAATTCTTGAAAATAAGTTAGTCTTGGTAAATTGATAATTATTCCTACCATTTAATTAGAAAGTATATTAAAATATTGATGCATGATTTGAGTATTAGCAAATTGCATGTCAAATGATTCAATATTTTATCTTGTTAGTTTTAATGATGTTATTTTGATTGACTATTATAATTGAGTATTATGATTAAATATTATTGAATAAAATTAATTTATAAACTCTTAGTATTAGTGTTTGAGAATAATTTTAAATAATGACATATTTGTTTGATAAGCTGAATTTCTTAAAGAAATATTTTCAAACTCAATTGGTATCTTAAATAATAGTAAATACTTATAATAACAATAAGAGGAAGAAAATTTGGTAAATGAAGAAAATAAATTTAACATATTAAACTACATCAAAATCTTGTTATAATGTGATATTTTTCATCATATAATATTTTTCATAATGTGATATTAATTTGGTTATGAGAAATAAAATTCAATAAGGATAAGAATTGATTCTATTGTATCAAGAGTAAGCAAGGAATAAAACTAAGAAATTTAGCATATAGTAAGGGAGGAGGAAATTTTGAATAAAAATTAAACTCAATTGATTATAATATTAAAAGAGAGCTTAACATTTTTGGATTGTTAAAATTTACTCTATTGATTCTATTGATTACCTCCTTTTTGAGTTATCCTTTTTGATACTGTCAAAAAAGAGAAGAATTATTGTAGAGTATATATTTGATCTTAACTAGAATAAAGTATATTTTTATTGTTTAGCAGTTTCATATCTTTTAAATGTATAATTTTTTAGAAACTTACTATATATTATTTTGTATATACTTAAAAGTTTTGTCATCATCAAAAAGAAAAAGATTGTTGACCTAAAGATTAATTTTGATGATGATAAACAGTTTTGAGTATAAGTTATAAAGTTTAAATATGTTTATAAGGATGTGTAGTTTCAAAATTTTAAGTGTTCATAATTTTTTAAGTATTTTTTGACATCTTAATGATGATTAAATCAAATTAAGAAGGTAAGTCCAGCCCACAAATCAAATTAGAAAAGAAAAATTAATACACAACTTTTGACATGCTTGGCATGCAAACTGAGCCGACCTAGTCTTAGTAAACATAAAAAATAAAAAGCACAGAAAGTAAAGTTTATGGATCTAGAGGA
Organism: Cocos nucifera; assembly: GCA_006176705.1. Classification (NCBI taxonomy): domain Eukaryota; kingdom Viridiplantae; phylum Streptophyta; class Magnoliopsida; order Arecales; family Arecaceae; genus Cocos; species Cocos nucifera. The sequence continues at coordinate 68,917 of QRFJ01005652.1, forward strand.
CTAAGCCGATTTAGTTATAAACTGAGTTGACCTAGTTAAAAATTGAGCTGACTTATTAACTGTAATGGCTAGTTTTCTGATTTACAACTTTTTCATTCTATGAGCTTTCTAATGGCTATTTTCTCATCTCTAATGACTAGATTCTTTTCTGAAGATCTTTTAGATATCAAAAAGTGATGAAAAATCTCAAGGATATATAAGAAAACCTTTAGAGCATTGGAGAGATACTTTTGAAGAGTTTATTGAGCATACATTAAGAAAGTCAAAAGGAGTGAGTTGAAAAGAGAAAATGAGTTATTTTTAGAGTTATCCTTTATTCCTCCACTACAAATCATTCTTAAACAAGTGAGAACAAGAGTAAAGTAAAGTGAAAAAGTGATCAAATCAAGAATCAAAGAGCCTCACCATCTCTCAATCATTCAAGGAGAAGAAATCAAGCTTACAATCAAAATAACCTAATTTTCTTTTCTTAGACCTTAAAAGAATTTATTTTAAATTATATTTTTATATTTTATTTTAAGTTTCTTAAGGTGAGAAACTTGGCTTGATCCAAGTCTTGAATTGGATATTTGTAGTGATTTGATTAATGAGCCAAAGTTAAAATTAATCAGGATTGATTGTAAGCTTGAAAAAAAAATAATCACTTATGAGATTTTGATTGATGATCTGAAACAAACTAACTAGGTTGATTGTAAGCCCAAAAAATAATTTTATATGGTTTTAATTGATGAGCCAAGAAAAATCAGCTAGATTTAATTATGAGTTTAAAAAATAATTAGACTGTAATTATAGTTGTGAATTATAGTTGAATTTTTAAGTGGTATACTTGAGAAGTGGACATAGGTGCTGAGTTTGGCATCGAACCACTATAAAATGTGTGTTTGTGCTTATGCTTATTGTTATTATTCTTTGCATCTTTTATTTTTTTATTACTCTTTATATTCAAGATTATGTTATTTATTGTATGCATATCATTTAATTTAACTTATTCAAATCTATGCATTAATCATTTAGTTTTTGAAATATCCAATTCACCCTTCCTCTTGGATAGCCATACCTAGGCAACATAATAATATTTATTCCTTTAACATGTATTATTTTCTACCATATTCTTGATAATATAGTCTTGAATGTAGGTCCATTGACTTGCTATGTTTATGTTTGTGAATGTAGTTTTGAATATTTTACTCATGCTGCCTATTCTATATATAGGGTATGGTAGATATAGTTTCTGAAACATTCTCCAATATCAGCCATCATTTCTATGCTAAGCATTTGTATTGCAATTTCATATATTATTAGATATATGTGCCCTAAAAGCCAGAATTGGCTGACACTTGTAATACACTTCTAGGGGTAAAATTATAATTTTAATTATTATCAATAAAATGGGTTATTTACTATCATATATGTGTATTTAGTGTCTATGATACATCCTTTGAGTTAATGGTAATGACAATTCATATTTTCAAGAGTTGAAAATTTAAGACATGAATAATCATTATTAACTCATAAAATGCTCGCGATCATAGGATCATCACGAGGATGGTGATTGATCCGAAAGGTTGGTGTACAATCGCTTCTCTTTAGTAGATGAGTCTTGAGTCGACATTGTGGAGACACCGAAGCGAGAGTACAGATATTCATTAGAGAACGAGGGCACTGAGCGTGACCACCTCGAATTGTCATTAGGAAGTCTACCTTCTCGTCAATGACTGACTCGATACTGCAGTGGTGTATCTGGTTCTTTGATCTAAGATGCATCGATAGTTCACCTTGAGGGTGTTATAGTTTGACTACACCATAACTCGATCTTCTAGCCATACGAAATCCTGAGGTGTATGTTGGCTATAGCATGTTCATTGTAGGAACTGGATTGCATCAAGATGGATCTATCTACCTCGATGGTAGAGAAGCAGCCCTATGATGATCATGAGAATCAAGTCCAGAAGCCCATGGCCATGGTAGAGTGAAATAATAGAAAGAGTTTCTATTTATATTTTCATATCGGACTTGAATCGAATGATGTACAGAAACTAGGGTTTAACGAGTTCACCTTAATCCTAATCTGATCGGGGCTCAAGATAGAAGAACTTAATCACATAAGTAGCTGCACCAAGAGGTTCGCATTCAGCTCTGATGGGTTGCCACCATATACTGCTAGGTGTCACTGGTGGATTTTGAGAGCAATTAGAATGATTTAGATGATCGATCATTCTAGCTGTTCAAATTAGAAGAGTTCTGATCCATCGAAAGGAGTTTCGATGATGTCAATGATCATCAATTGAACTGATCCAGTTCAATTGATCTGAATAAGATTCAATTAGGCTCAAGAAAATCTTGCTAGCACTCGATTGAACCTAACGTTCTTCTTTTACTATCATAAATAGTTGTCCTGACTGAGCCAAAGAAGTTTGTGCTCAATCAGAGGCCTTCACTTGGTCTGACTGGAGTCTGTCCAAGTCAGAAAAAGGGTTGTCTTATTTTGTAAGATAATACCTACCATTTTTGGTCACCTGCCATTTCTCATTCTTTGACTTTGGTCAAAAGTTGACCTTTGATTGGTCAAATATTGACCATTGACACTTTGACTTCTGTCCATGTGTCATGCACCTATTGAAAAGCTGGTGGGGGCTTGTCTCCTTGCCAGAACCTGGCAAGGAGGAGGGCGCACTTCACCCTTGGCGTATGCCCAAAATTGAGGCGCCCAGGAGTTCCTATTGGATAGGAACTTCATCTTCTTTTTGGATTCCGATTAGACTTCTCCTAAGAATCAAGTTTGACTGGTCTTAGGCACCATCTATGGAGGAATTTAAGGGACTCTATTTTCATCAATCAGATTTAGATCTGATTTTATAAAAGGTTGTGATTGGTTGGGAAGAAGAGGAGTTGGATCACGCGTAGTCTATAAATAAGACCCTGCGCCCAACTCAAAGAGCAATACAATTCTCCATGCCCCAAGGTTGCCTCTCTCCTCCTCTACACCAAGTCCATCTTCTCCCTCTCCTCTCCACGTCTAAAGGTGTTTGGGATCCAAGTTGGTGCAATCCAGATGAGAGAAAGGCGATAGAAAGCTAGAAGGCTGCGCTGCTGCAAAGGACAACTGCTGATCTTCGAAAGATGTTTTGAAGATCCTCCAGATCAGATCTAGATCTGATTTTTGGAGATGTGATAGAGAAGAAGAGGATCTCCAGATCTAGCCTGAGTGGATACTGATAGAGATCAGGCACTTGCGTGGCTAGATCCGGAACCTTCCGCTGCTTACAGGATCATCAATGGGTAATAAGATTACCCTACATCAAGGTAAATTAAATTTGATTTAATGTATTTAGATTTTATTTTTATTATTAGAATAATAAGAATCAGATCTGAAATATCCCAGATCTGATTTAGATCAAAGAGAAAAAATTTTGAAATATATCTCTTGATCCGATCAGATCTGAACGAACTTGGTATGAAAAATCAGGATTTCCCTTCATATATATCCAAGTTTCCTGGTTTGATGCTGATGTTTAACTTTTGGAATATTGTTAAGGTATATGATCATCTAATGTTTGATGATGCAATGAAAAGAATGAAGGAGCATGATACAAGGCTTATCAACACATGATGAAAATACCGGTAACATGTATGAGTCTTGTAATCAATGGATGAGAAAGTTTAGAAACAAGCCTATTCTTGGATTGCTTGAGAATATATGACTAAAGTTGATGAGTAGCCTACAAAAAAGGTCTGCAAATGGATGTTCTTGAGAGGGCAAATTAACTCTATTTGCTAGGTTTAGATTGGATACAATCACATAAGCATCAAGGGTTTGTAAGTTAATACCAGCAAACAACCAAGAATTCCAAGTGTTGGAAGGTGCTAGAAACTTTATTGTTGATTAGTAAAAGAAGTTATATATATGGTGAGTGGGAGATCACTAGATTATGTAAACATGCTGTACTATGTATTGGTTATACAAGAGGAGATTTAGAAGAATTATGTGATGAATGCTATGCAGTATCGAAATTCTTAAAAGCATATAGTCCTATGATTCATCTATTATCTGATACTAACCTTGATCCAAAGAATAATGGTGAGAACTTATGGCCTCCACCTCTCAAAAGATTATCTGGAAGGCCAAGAAAAATAGGACAAAGGTAGAAGGCAAACCTGTTGGGAAGAAGAGGCCTACCTTTATGAGATATGATAATTATAAGAGATTCAGTTATAATCGGAGGACCTGCCAGCATATCTTTATGGAAAAAAAATGTTTGAATTATCAAGTTTATTTCTTAAGTTTAAAACATTAAATTTCTTACAGCATGTTATTATGACTTTTACTGAAGAAAATACAGGCACATAGCTCAAGCCAAGTGGATAGATCTTAATAGTCCCAGGTTAGTGATGGAACACCTATACTTAGATCTATCTTAAGGAGAAAGAGTAGACCTATTTCAAGGGGAGGATCTTCTTCAAGGGCTGCATCTTCTTCTAGGGTTTGATCTAGCAAAAAGGGGAGGACTCGAGAAGTTGGTACTAGGAGTGGCGGATCTGGTTGAAGGGGGATGATTACAAATTTAATCTCAAGCCAGCAAAGTAGCTTTAGGAATCTTTAAAATGGGCTATTTGAATTGGCATTTTTTGGTCTTCTTTTGGATGTAAAAGATGGTTGGTTACTGCTTTTGATGCCATATGGGCTGTCTCCATTTTGTCTGCGGTGTATGTTTGGTGATTAAGAGTTGGAAATCTTTTACTTTTTGATATATATATTAAGCAAAGTATGGGAATATGACACTTTATAATACTGTTTCAGATTAGAAAGGATATTGTTTCAAGTACTGTTTACATTCAATATGTTGTATGTATATCCAAGTTGTGTTTAACTATTTCATGACAGCTTATGCTTTCTATTTTGATTTAGTTAACATTATTTCTTGATACTTTTGTGCAGATAGTATTGTTCATGCTATAAGTAATCATTTGAACATTTTCTTTATGATTAGCATATGTTACTTTGATGATTAGCAGGTTATAAGTAATCATTTGATGCCATGTGAGATATGTTTAGGTCACTTTTGTGATCAAATTTTACTTTTATGATCAATAAGTCTTTGAACAAATTTATAAAATATGTTTAGGTTACTTTCTAGTGCATTTTGACTTGAACATGTTTAGATTACTTTCTAGTATAAGTTTAGATTTATAAACCTTATAACCTGAACAAAACCATAAGCAGTTTTCATATCAAAGACACTTCGGATGCATTTGGTTAGCCATTAAAAAAATATTTTTTTTGCTTTTTAATTTTTAAAAAATAAAAATCAAAAAGCAATATTTGATAACACCATAAAAAGCAAAAAGTAAAAATCAAAAAAATCAAAATAATTACTTTACATGCAAAACAAAAAATTTTTGCTTTCCAAAACTAGCTTTTATGCTTTTTTTATTTCCTAAAACTTGCTTTTCCATGTCTAAAATACTAAATCAAAAAATAAAGAGCCTGAACCCTTCTCCCTCATCGAGCTCTTCACATCCCTGCCCTCTTCTCCCTCCCTTCCTGAATCCTTCTTCCTCATCGAGCTCTTCACCTCCCCATTCCCTTCTCCCTCCCTTCTTCCATATTCTCGCCCTTCATCTGCCTGGCTGATGAGCCCGAACAAAATATTTTATGTGCTTGTATATTTGATATATTATTTACTTTTATTTTGTTTGATTGGGAAGGTACTGCAAATGACTCTCGAATTTTTGTATTAGTGGTCACAAATCCTGAATATAGATTTTCTAATCCACCAGAGAGCAAGTACTATGTAGTTGATTTTGACTTTACAAACATGCATAGCTATCTTACATCTTATCGAGGTGAATATTATCATCTTCAAGACTATCGAGGAAGGAGTCGTTAACCAAGAACAAGTAAAGAGTTATTTAATTATTGCCACTTATCTCTGCGAAATATGATTGAGTGTTGTTTTGGAGTAAGCGATCTCTTGTCTTAAGAGAGATGCCTCCATATCCCTTACAAAAGCAAGCATGAATTGTTATAATAATTAGATTATAAATTAGATCTAATCTAAAAAATAATCTAGACATGCACAAAAATCATATAATAAGAACCTAGACTCTGATACCAATTGAAGGAACTAGATCTAGGGTTTCACAGGTAGATCTTGAAACTTTTTCAAGATCTTACAGTGAAAGACTTAAATAAATCTAAAATTTATTTAAATAACTATGTAAACACCTAGATCTTAGATCTATTATATGATTAAGGTATGATATTAAATTAAAAATTAAAATTAAATATGAAAAAAAAAGATTGATCAAATCAACCTAGATCTATACTACATCAAATGCAGGTATGAAATTTATAGATCAGATCTATTACCTAAGTAAGTTTAGATGTTCAAACTTACTGATCCAGGCTTGAGGATGAAGTCACTAGCCGCATATACGTCCGGCCTCTAGGAGTCGTCCACATGAGCCTATGATCTCTGATATGAAGTTCGATGTAGAAAATCAGCATAGCATGCTAATACTGTGATGATCCTTCTTCGACGGTCGATCCGATGCTCCCTTCTTCAAAATTTAGGCTCTCCAAAATATGAGAAGAAAGATGAGAGTTTTTTGATCTGAGACTTTCTCAAAAAAAATTTAAAAGAAAGGAGGAGAGATTGAAAATAAAACAGCCCTAGAAGAAGACCCTCTTCTTCTTCTCTTTTCTCTTACCTAGACACCTGGTTTGGTGCCTATGGAACCCCCATGCCCAAGGACCCTCTTCCTCTAATTTTTGTACACCCTAAACCTCTCTTAAAGATCTATATTTCACAAGAAAATCAAAACAAAATTCATCCAATAGATAGGAAAAAGGAAGAGTCCAAGTTAGGTCAAATTTCTAGACTAGGAATATCCAAACATGGGAAGTTGTTGGAGCGCCCAACTCTTGGGCGTCTCCTCCATAATTTTTGGCATGGACCAGTAAGGGAGGGCATACAAAAAGAAGATTATTTTCATGGGATAAGAAAAGAATTAATTAAAAGAGGGAGCGACACTCAAGGAAAGATGTTTTGGTTAACAAGGATTCTATCTGATAGAATCCTAAGCAAAACCAATTCCTCCTTTGACTTGGTCTTTCACCTAATTTCTAAATATAACTTAGAGGAAGAGAGGAGGCATGGAAATCAGGAAGAAAGGGATTTTTCATGAAAAATACCTAAAAAATAGGTATGGGGGTGTTGGGACCAAGGTGGCGCAAGGAGATAGGGAGTCCTAGTCACACTGGGACTCCTATTTTGACTTGGTCAAACAAGATCTTTTAACCAAATAAAATCAAGATTAAACCAACTCAATTAAATAAGACCCTAATCCATTTAAGAACTTAATTAAATTAAATTAAATTATATTTAATTTTAATTTATTTTTTAATCAAATTAGAAAATTGGGTTAATCCGAGTCCTAGTTAGAATAGGACTAGTTCTTCCTTGCACTTGGCTTATCCAATAAATCAATTGGACTTGATCCAATCAAGCCCAAACCAAATCTAATTAAATTATATTTAATTAAACTTAATCTCAGTCTATTGGCTTAATCAAATAAAATTAATTAGCAATCTAATTATTAATCGATCCTCCTGCAATACTTGCACTAGGTTAAACACCAATTGTATTGATTGTTTAATCCTAGAACGATTCTTAATTATTGATCAACCATTCGATCAGATCATAAGCTCTAATGTGTGTGGCCTCATAGGTTCGAACCTAAGTCGGTAGCATAGAAATAAATTTTTATATCAATCAAAATAACCATCTAGCAATGATATCCGACGATCGGATAGGTCGAAGATGTAGAACACCATCCTTAAAATCCATGCGGATATAGTTTCCATATAATTCATCCCCTTGACCATAATGCTCATAGGATACATCAAAGTTCAGCTGTTAACTCTGATCAGATTGTCCACACTATATTTCAAAATACCAAATCCATCTGATGGATTATCCTGGCCAAGGTTTTACTATATTGAAATATAGTGATACATTCTTCTCCAACTCTTAGAGTGGTCAATTCCATCTTGATCATACTCCAACTTTGCAAGTACTTGACTATGCCCAGAAGTCTTTCATTGCTGAATTAGAAATTCAGTTAGTTCGATACTAAAGCACAGTGAGTTGCTTGTAAGTCACTGAGGTGATCTCAGGTCTAAGGGATACTTATACCTATATCCCATTAGAGACATTCTCGATAGCAGAATACTCTAAAGTTGGTCACGTTCAATGATGATGTACCCATACGTCTCACCTGTATGCCATACCAGTATGTCCACACATCTTGGTTAAGAGGACAACCAACCTATATAGCATATAGCGACCTATGCTCGATAGATGCTGTCATCCTAATTAACAGCCTATGATTTGGTCGTGAATAAATTTAAGGACTAATCAATAAATTCTCTCTTTATCGAAACTAAATAGTTCTAAGGACTTCATCACAATAATGGAGTTCATTAAAAGATGTAAACTTATGATGAAAAAAGATGCCAAAATATTTTTTATTAAGTAATAAATCAATTACAATATCTCAATCATCAACAGACTAATGATTGGCTTTGGAACATAATTTCCAACACTTCCCATCTTTTAATGCGTAACTCAATGCTTGCTTAGGCAAAAAGGCCTGATTATTCGATGAGCAGTACTTGGAAATTATTTTATTTTAAGAGTAATTTTTTTATGAAGAAACGTATAGTTATCCTACACAAGCCCATAAAAAGTAGACTTTTCTTTTGATGCTAGTAGAAAAAATTAGAATTGCTCAAAGAAAATTTTTTTATATTCTAGACCTAACTCTTTATTGGATTTTCTTAATACTTGATCCCTTAATATCTCATAAATTTTTTGATCTGTGTATCAATTTTCTTTTAAAAATATGTTTAGTTCAACTCGATTCTTAAGCATAATCGAGTGTCTAAATGCTGAATACTAATTTCTTTTGAGGACTTTAAAAATTTTAAAATTTTATTATTTTTCCTCCTAACTTAATTGATATTGTCCTCGATGAAGAAGAAAAAAATAAAGGATATAATAAAGAACATGAAGGAATACACCCGACTTAATGTATTTTTATGATCTAATATGTGCCTTTGAAAATTTGGGCTTTCCCTCCAACTTATTCAAAATATTCTAAAAAAATATACTAAAAAGATAAATTAGATGCTAGAAAACTAAATATTGGGTTGCCTCCCAACAAGTACTAAATTTACCATCTTCAGCCAGACACAAGATAGCTTACTTATTCTATATCAAATACTAGATTGACAAATTTTAATAATTTTGGATTGGCAATCTTAAAAAGATAGTTTCTTATCCCTTTATTGATAAATTCATTATTAATTATGGAAACATAGTTTGCGATCCCATTCATGGATCCTTATTTATCAAGAATTTCTTCTATTTATTTTTCTAGAATGCTCATATATTGAATTTTTGGGTTAGGAGATAAGTTTGATTCAATGGGCACTGGAAGGGTATCTAAAAATGGATTCAGTTATGAAGGTAAATTAATATGATCTTATTTAAATAACTCCATTGATACTTCATTACATATCTCTTGATTTTTGTAAGAAGAACTGACTTCGGGAAAAATTCAGGTTTAATCTCTTTTATTTATTTTTTTTTTCTAGATCTGAATTGGAATTAGTTGAAGGAAAATCCTGATTTTCCGGTCCAGGTTCGTTCAGATCTGATCGAATCAAGAGATATATTTCAAAATTTTTTTTCTTTTGATCCAATCAGATCTTGATATTTTCAGATCTGATTCTTATTATTTTAATAAATAAAATAAAATAAGATAAATTAAATCAAATTTAATTTACCTGATTTGGGTAATCCTATTACCCTGTAGATGATCCTGTTGCAGCGGAAGGTTCTGGATCTAGCCACGCAAGCGCCTGGCCTCTACCGGTATCCACTCGGGTTGGATCTGGAGATCCTCTTCTTCTCTATCACATCTCCAAAAATTAGATCTGGATCTGATCTGGAGGATCTTCAAAACTCTTTTGAAGATCAGCAGTCGTCCTTTGCAGCAGCAGCCTTCTTGCTTTTGATCGCCTTTCTCTTGATCTGAATTGCACCAACCAAGTCCAAAACTCTTTTGGACGTGGAGAGGAGGAGAGGAGAGATGACTTGGCATGGAGAAGGAGGGGAGAGGCAGCCTTGGGGCATGGGAATTGCATTGCTTTTTGAGTTGGGCGCAGGGTCTTATTTATAGACTATGTGATCCAACTCCTCTTCTTCCCAACCAATCACAACCCTTTGTGAAATCAGATCTAAATCTGATTGGTGGGAATAGAGTCCCCTGGATTCCTCCTTAGAGGGTGCCTAAGACCAGTCAAAGTTGGTTCTTAGTAGAACTCTAATTGGAATCCAAAAGGAGATGGAGTCCTTGTCCAACAAGGACTCCTAGGCGCCTCCAACTTGGGCTCACGCCACCCTTGGCGTGCGCCCTTCTCCTTGCCAGGTTCTGGCAGGGGGACAGGCCCCCACCAGCTCTCCAATAGGTGCATGACATGTGGTCAAAAGTCAAAGTGTCAATGGTCAACATTTGACCAGTCAAAGGTAGACTTTTGACCAAAGTCAAAGAACAAGAAATGGCAGGTGACCAAAAATGGCAGGTAATGTCTTACAAAATAAGACAACCTTTTCTGACTTGGACAACCTCCAGTCAGACCATATGAAGGCCTCTGATTGAGCACAAACTCCTTTGGCTCAGTCAGGACAACTTATTTATGATAGTAAAAAGAAGAACGTTAGGTTCAATCGAGTGCTAGCACGATTTTCCTTGAACCTAATTGAATCTCATTCAGATCAATTGAACTAGATCAGTTCAATTGATGATCACCAGATTCAAACCCTTGTTTGTGTGACCCAGTTAGGTTCAGTTCTGTATGGTAATGGGATATGTCATGATCTCTATCATCGACATCATCGAAACTCCTTTCGATGGATCAGAACTCTTCTGATTCGAACAGCTAGAATGATCGATCATCTAAATCATTCTAATTGCTCCCAAAATCCACCAGTGACACCTAGCAGTATATGGTGGCAACCCATCAGAGCTGAATGCGAACCTCTTGGTGCAGCTACCTGTGTGATTAAGTTCTTCTATCTTGAGCCCCGATCAGATTAGGGTTAAGGTGAACTCGTCAAACCCTAGTCTCTGTCATATGATGTAATCATTCGATTCGAGTCCAATGTGAAAATCTAAATAGAAACTCTTTCTATTATTTCACTCTGCCATGGCCATGGGCTTCTGGACTTGATTCTCATGATCATCATAGGGCTGCTCCTCTACCACCGAGGTAGATAGATTCCATCTTGATGCAATCCAGTTCCTACAATGAACATGCTATAGCCAACATACACCTCAGGGTTCCATATGGCTAGGAGACCGAGTAATGGTGTAGTCAAACTATAACACCCTCAAGGTGAACTGCCGATGCATCTCAGGTCAAAGAACCAGACACACTACTGCAGCATCGAGTCAGTCATTGACGAGAAGGTAGACTTCCCTAATGACTACTCGAGGTGGTCACGCTCAGTGCCCTCGTTCTCTAACGAGTACCTGTACTCTCGCTCCGGTGTCTCCACACCGTAGACTCAAGACTCATCTACTAAAGAGAAGCGATTGTACACCAACCTTCCGGATCAATCACCATCCTCGTGATGATCCTATGGTCGGGAGCATTTTATGAGTTAATAATGATTATTCATGTCTTAAATTTTCAACTCTTGAAAATATGAATTATCATTACCATTAACTCAAAGGATGTATCACAGACACTAAATACACATATGTGATAGAAAATAACCCATTTTATTAATTATAGTCAAAATTATAATTTTGCCCCTAGAAGTGTATTACAAGTGTCAGCCAATTCTGGCTTCTAGGGCACATATATCTAACAATCTCCCACTTGTCCTAAAGCCAATTGGCTACAAGTCTAAGTCCCATCTTCTCAAGGTGGGCTTCGATCTTCTGCTGGCCCAACGGCTTTGTAAGTGGGTCTGCCACATTATCTGCGGAGTTGACTCTCTTGACCTCGAACGTAACCCTTCTCGAAGGTAATCGCGGATGAGGTGGTATCGCCGCTCAATGTGCTTGGATTTCTGGTGAGACCTCGGCTCCTTAGCAAGGGCTATGGCGCCATTGTTGTCGCAGTATAGAGGAATGGCATCTGATGGCATTACTCCAATTTCTGCAGCAAACTTCTTGTACCAGAATGCTTCCTTCGCAGCCTCTGATGCAGCGATATATTCTGCTTCCATGGTGGAATCTGCTATCACGTTTGCTTGGAACTCTTCCAGCTGACAGCACCACCATTGCACACAAACAGACTTCCAGATGTCGACTTTCGATCATCTATATCGGACATGAAATCCGAGTCTGTGTATCCCTATCCCTGGACTTGGAGTTCTCCATTACCAAAGACCAACATCATATCCTTAGTTCTTCTCAAGTACTTAAGGATACATTTCACAGAAGTCCAGTGTTCTTCACCTCTGGATTTGACTGATATCTGCTTGTGACACTCACAGCATGGGCTATATCAGGTCGTGTACATAGCATGGCATACATGAGGCTCCCTATTGCAGAAAGCATAAGGGATCTTGCTCATGCGTTCTATTTCCTCAGGTGTGCTAGGGCACATCTTCTTGGAAAGATGAATACCATGTCTGAAGGGTATTAATCCCCTCTTAGAGTTTTCCATACTAAACCTCTTTAGTACTTCCTCTATGTACATCTTCTGTGAAAGTCCTAGCATCCTATTCGGTCTATCCCTATAGACCTTAATTCCTAGAATAAAGGATGCTTCACCTAGGTCTTTCATGGAGAATTCCTTGGACAACCACATCTTTGACTGATGTCAACATGGGAATATCATTCCCAATAAGGAGGATGTCATCCACGTACAATACGAGGAAAGACAACAGCGCTCCCACTGACCTTTTTGAAAACACATGGTTCCTCTTCATTTTTTGATGAAACCAAACATTTTTGATCACATCATTGAAATGAGTGTTCCAGCTCCGAGATGCTTGCTTAAGTCCATATATGGACCTTTGCAGCTTGCAAACCTTGTGATCAGTATCACTGGATGTGAAACCTAGCGGCTGTTCCATATAGATATCTTCCTCAAGATATCCATTTAAGGAATGCCGTTTTCACGTCCATTTGCCATATTTCATAATC